>VYZR01070923.1:4581-47393 GCA_013400675.1 Oxylabes madagascariensis | reverse complement strand
AAAAAAAAAAAAAAAAGTATTCAAGATGTCAAGGCTTCTACAAGGCTTCTACTCTTGATTTCTAGACTTCCACTCCTGATTTCTGTTCCATTAGGAACCTGGTGGCACAATCACTCTTGCCTACTCTTGCTTGGTAACAGAATCAGCCGGCTGGCATAACCAGAGCTTCTTTCACTCCAGCAAGTACAGATGGGAGCAGAGCCATGACTAAAACCTAATATTTGCTAATAGCAAACAATATGTCTTAAACAAAGCACTTTGTCAGGCCCCATAAAGGCACAATATATTCTGAACTCTACTTCCAAAGACAATATGATTAAACATGTACCATCACTATGCAATGACCTAGAATTTTTATTGGTAGTAGTTATGCCTTAAAATTAATTTATAATACTGTAGTCCTTTTTATGGCTGTTTTTTGCAGACTATAGTCTATCTGTTTTAAAAGGGAAATACATGATGGACTAGGTATTTGATTGAGAACTAGAGTTGGCTGCCATTAGGAATACCTTCAATATGATGAAGAACCACATAAAGTAATAGCAAGGGCTATGAATAGTTTGATTTGGCTTATCTGATGTGATCCAATTTTCTGATTCTGGTTTATTCTAGCACTTTGTATTTCTGTGGTATTCTTGTAAGAGGATACTCATGTGAAACATAGAAACAACTGTGGCTTAGGGGAACACTGCAAATGCAAATCTGCTTTTAGAGGCAATAATTTGCAAAATTCTTTCTGAGGATAAAAACTATAATCTGTCCATAGAAATTTCAATTTTCTGTAAAAGTGTGTAGTGCATTTTCATAAAGCTGTATTTTTGTAAGTCATTAAATTGGTTTTTAGTAACCTCATACTCATTTTCAATTGAACAATTATTAAACTATAAAACAAAATTGCACAATTCCTAAAACTGTAGTCTGGAGTTTTACAGTCTGCTATAAAGTGCTGTATTATTATAATACACTAAAGATGCTCTGACTATTAAAACTTTTTTTTTTTTAAATGAACCATAAAATATTTTATCATTGATGAAATAATTCCTGAAGTATTATGCTCTTCAGCAGTATACATGCACAGTATTTTGATCTCATGAAAAGCATGCTAATCAAAAAACCACAATTTGAACTGTAATTCTAACACGCAACATAAACCATGTCACTGTCTTTCAGGAACAGGAGTTTATTACACCCAACGTCAAACATCAAAAATCAGAGTATTGATCATTAAATATAAGGTCCAGTCTTACAGAGAGATCTCTATGCCAAAGAGACTGAGCGTTAAGCACTGGTGATAACAACAGAGATGTGATCACTTTCCTTTTGAAAGTTTTTAGCCTGTTTTTCACTCCACAAATCATGACTGATCTTGTAAGGGGGCCTGATGTTCAACTCAGAAGTTCAACTAAGCCTGGTAAATGAGAACAATTTTTTCCTGACTACTGATGGCTGATGTCTCATAGCAACACTGACAGTGATAAGATGCATCTGAGCTATTGGGTTTGATCCTTGGCTACATCCTCACACTGTTCCTCTCTGCTCAAAAGAGAGGCAAAGGACTCCCTGTACTTCGAAATTAATCAGCTGTGTGAATCACATTTTTAACTTCAGCAGGATTTCAACAAACTTGAAAACAACCTATCTTGTGTGGTCCTGAAATTCTTTGGCAAAGATGGTGAAAAGCTCAGTCCGGCTCTGAGTGGGAGCACACGACCATACACATGTGTGTAGCCCTGGTTTTGATGTTTTCGTTTCTGGGAAAACTTTTTCCCAGGAACAATTTTGTAAACAAAGTGAGATGCTTTTGTAACTGTCCTATGTTTAGCCATTCTTTCTCACGGGAGAAGTCTCTTGATGAACATCTGTTTTGGCCAATGTGATTGAAGAGGTTTGCCTTTGTTTCACCAACCAAATTGGTCTGTGTAAAATACTATATAAGAGAGTCGTTTCTCAAAATAAAGATTCACCTTTCTAGCCTCAAAATAGAGAGTCTGTGCCGTTGTGTTCAGCATCAAACAACAACACACGTGTACGTGTACATCCCTGCAAAGCAGCCCGTGGCACTGGGATGCACTCCTGGCACAGCAAGGCGGGTGGGCTGGAGCTGCTTTCCTGCCCGAGAACACCAGGATTTCCACACAGACTGAAAACCCCAACATGTCTCCACTATGGTCCCCTCACCTCCTCTGGATCTTGCAAGAGTCAGGCAATAAATGACCACAGTCTCAGGGAATTGTGCATCCACACTTTTTGAGGACCCACTCCAGCATGGTGCCAAAGAAAACAAGAATTAACCTCGCTGAAACCAGTGTCAATGAAATCAACGGACAAAGCAGTATCTGTTGTGGCAAAACAGAATTTCATTTAGTGCTCCCCAAATTAGAAGTATAAGATTAAAGATGAAACTTTAAGTTAAGCCCTGGCCATCAGATCTTAATCTGTACACACACAAAGCACTCAAGACTTCCTTAGGTACAAGGGAATTGCCACTAAAGCAAATTAAAGACATTGCTTTTTTAGCAGAAAAGCTGCCAATAGGTGTTCTCTAAATCACTTGTACCAGCAGGCTGACCCCATTATGTCAGCTAATGCTGGAAATACAGGAAGTAGATTTAAATCTTTCCACAGAAAACATTAAGTTGTTTTATTTTTTTTTTTCTCTTTTCTTTTGATTCTGGCACAGCACTGAGAGTTTTATGTTATTGTCCATCTTTTGCCCCAGAATGCAGCTTTCTGTGTAGCCGCAATGCCCAAAGGAAGAGGTTCAAGCAGGACTTTTCCAAGGGAAGAAGCAGGCAGGGCATTTGAAAAATCGGTGCTTGTTTATCACAAAAAGAAAAAGTTCACGGGCTGTGTGAAGGGATGGGGGAAAGAGGGTGCCAGGTGTATGGGGGAGTTAATATTGGTGCTCAGGGGATAAAACACCTTTGTCTCTACCCCAGGGCTCCATCCCAGCAGTTGTGCCATTCCCTCACCTACACTACCCCGTGCTTCCCGCTTATGTTCACCCACCACCCCATTACCAGCCCATGGAGATCCACACCCGCTGTGTCCTGATCCTCAGAATACTACATTGGAGCTTTTAACCCTCTCCAAACATCTACATAAGGCTTTCCAATAATGGTATTTAGCACCTGGGAAGCAGCATTAAGCAATTACAGAGGGTACTTAAACCACCAGATTAGCAGCTCCCTGCACAGTGCTGAAGGTCTGCACAGACAGATCTACATGGGAAAAGCAGAGTCATTTCCAGTCTGAGTCACGTTTAAGTCCTGCTCTCCTCGGAGTACTGTGAGCTCTCTCTCCTGTTTTTGTTCCAGGATTCACCAGTATAAATATTTTTTTTATATCACAAGTATTACGCGAATTTGTGGAAGAGCAGCTTGCATTATGAGCCACATCTGCTATAAACACTCACTAATCTTACATCCAAATAGAAAGAATTGACATATTTAAGTATCCAGATTTCTCTTTTCCGGTGTTCTCCACAAAATGTTTGATATTTTCAATTTCTATCGCATAGTTTTTTAGATTTTGCTGCTGAGAGCACAACGACATTTACATATTGGACACGTCTTCAGTCCAAAGGGCCACGTATCTCAATTATATGTCCATTGCTACATCCCTCAAAACCACAAAAACCTTAATTTCTCTTGGAATGCTGAACATCCAAAGCAAGAGCGAGACATAATAAATACATGAAAACAAAATATAAAGCTAGCTAGCAAGACTTTGATGCATATATTTACTTAAATGTTCTTAACCATCTTGATTTCTACAATTTTTGTCTTTTGTAAAACACCCTTTAAAATATTACAGAAAACCCAGTGTGAAAGTCTTAGTTTTTTATTTATCTCTGCGATGACACAGGAACAACTGGTCTAATCTATCACTTGAGGTTTATCTCATTATCATCCTTCAAGGTTTATCCATCTCTCCTAAATGCAAAGGCAGCCTTTTTTTGAAGAATACATGGTGTGAGTACACATCCAATCTCGTTCTTTTGTCCCTTTCAAATAATCCAATGTGATGGTTCAGGCAGTGGGGGTAGAACATGAGACTGGAAGACCAGAACCATTTTTTGACTGGCATACTGAATGCAAGTTATGACTGAAAATGAAGGATTAACATATATGTCAGTTACATAGAAAACATTAGAGTGAAGCTACCAAAAAAAAAAAAAAAAAAGATTGGGTTGGCAATTACTTCATAAAATCTGCCTGTGTAAGGAACATGCTGTTGGGATTCATCTTCCTTTTTGTTCACAATATTTTATGTTATTTTTATGTGGTGCTGAGGATCCTTTTCAAGATGTCAAGCGCTTCAAATACACTTAAATTTAGCATTTTGTATAAAATTAACTACTGTTTACTGTGTTTAGCAAATTCTGTTAGAAATCAGGTTCGTAAAAAGAGTTTAGAGAATTCTTGACAAAATTAAGCACCTTCCTGGCAAAGACAGAAAGCTGATTTAATTGAGGGACAGAAAAAAATAGTATCTTATACAATTCATGCATATGTAAACATGAAGTAAGCAGATATCAGAAATAAACATTTTGCTGTATCAATTTGAAATAAGAAAATACCCCGTAACAGGCTTGTCATAGCAATGATAAGTTCAAATGAAGAACAACTTCTGAACAGCATCACTAAAATAAATATTATTTTAAAGCCCAAATCATCAGCAGGTTTTTGAAATAAATATGGAGTACAGGTAAACAAAGAGTATCTCACATTTCCTTTAAGCATTCACCACCTTCCCTATTCCCAGGAGAACATGGCACAGCAACAAAACCATTGGTGCTCTCCTGCTCTTCATATGACCATTCTGAACAAGTCAGAAAGAAATGTATCAAAAATTGCTCAGCCAGTGGCAGATTGGGTTGGTGCCCTGTATTTTACAGCCCCGGGAGGTTGGTATTTGCTCATTTTTGTGGCATATTATACTAATCAATCACTTCCTGCTCTTTCTTCCCTTGCTGTATTTATTTCAATGGCAATTTATACTAATCAATCACTTCCTGCTCTTTCCTCCTTCCCTGTATTTTTAAACCCACTAACTAGAATATGCAGCCCTGTTGCATCTGAATGACCACTTCCCAAGCCCCTCTCTACCATTGTGTTTTTGTGCTGAGACTTATGCTTGTAATTTGACTTTTCACGGCATACAGGCTATATTGCCTTTTAGAAACCTTTCAGCTCAGCTAAAGCATATGAAAAAGCTTTTGGCTGCACTAGCTCATGTTTTGAAAATACCGCAAAGGCATATTTTCATGGGAGGAGAAGCTTGGAATGAATACCCTTCTCCAAGTGCAATATGAATACCAGTTCTTTTATAAATTTTGTATTAGGATTTAAGTCTCACATGCAAAGTGGCACCACACTGTCCAAAAAACATAGGTTTCTTTTTAAAAAATCGTGGGCTTGTTTTGGCTCTGTTCATCATTTACTTTTTGAATAATGCATTAAAATACTAGAGCTTTGCTCTTTTTGTTTCAATTCTGACAGAAGGAAGTGGCACAGAATATTGCGCTTCACAGGAATAAAACCACACAGAACTTCAGTGACCTTTTAGTGCAGACTTTATCTACAGTTTCTACCAAACAGCAGAGATCGTTTATTTAAAGAAACCTATTTTCCCTACAGACCTTTACTTCTGGTGCCAAGGACATCGGGGGGTACACTTGGGAGTCATAGCAGAGCTTTAAACCAGAGCTGATAAACTCATGTGGGATGTGACTTCAAAATGCCAGAGTAACAGGAGGAAGGACAGGGAAGAATTTAAGTCACTTTCAAAACACAGGAAAATCTATTCAGGCTTAAGGAACATTTGCAAATTGAAGTGAATCCAATGGGATTTGTGATCACTTGACATTTCTTCAGTTCTTTATTTATTATGTGTACTTTGGTAGCATCTGGAGGCCTTACTCTACAGGGGGCTGTATAAACACTGAAGGAAAATGTGATCTCTCCCGTAACACAACTTTTTAATATAACATGAAGTGACTCTGTAATATCCCATCAAGGTCTTGTTCTAAATGCAAGATATTCCAAGTTTTGGGTTTAAAAGGCTGCAGTTATTTCAGCATATTTTATTTGGTTAAATGACTATTGCAAATAGCAATATCTCTCTTATCAATAACTTACAAAGCTTAAATAATAATGAATGCACAGATGTGAAAAACAGAATTAAAACAGAAGGACCTAAACTCAGCACCATCTATCATTAACCTTCTATATTTTGTGACTCTGTAATGTCCCTTATGTTGAAGCAGATACAATTCTCCAATGCAAAATAAATGCAGGAACTGGAAAAGGATGAAGGAGAGAGAGCGGTGCAGGAAAAATTAAGAAGGAAAACATATTTCTCAGAAATAAAATATTTCTGGTTCAGTGCACATGGAACCATTTAATATTAAGAAAACAAAACTATTTTTTTAATAGGGAAGTGAAAAATCAATGCTTTAACAGTGAAATCCAGAAACCCAGAAAAATTTATCTTAGTATCAGCTGAGACCTCAAAGCTTGGACACTCACATTTGTGTCACATAGCAATTTTACTTCTGTAAAGACAAAAATAAACAGGAAAAGCTGATCTATCCCTGCCTGACCTAATTTTGCATTTAAACCACCAGAAGTTTTTATAGCGTGATTCTAATCTGGCCCAAAGATGTTTTCATTTTACATTTCCTGCAACCTTTTTCCTGCCTTGATTGTGCTGTTGTCTCCTGCCCAAGTCCTTCAATCTTTCAAAGTGCTGCAAAAACTGTCTTCAGCAAGTGGTGAGCCTCTAAATCCAGAATCAATGACCCACTATCAACAGCCTAATTTAAGTGTCAAAGAAAATCACTACAGCCATTGGCCAAAATCACATCATGACCTCGATCTCAGTTCAGGAGAGTGCCTGAATTCAAAATAGTTTTATCTTTGTCCAGCTTCTTCAATATGAAGCTTGTAGCACCACACTAATATCCAGACCTATTCAGCCAAAACCCCTTGAGTTTAATGCCAGTAACATAAGAAGGAAGGCAGCAGGACATGCTAGCACACATTAAGGGTTCCCTCTGAATTAGGAGTACTCAAGGGATTAATTTAATCTGACATATCCTGGCAGGATTTGGAGAGTGCCACATTCGTATTCAAACCTGTGATAAGAAATTAAACACCATCCCCTGCTTCTGAGTCAGCAAGGCAATAAAGTCCACTTTGAGATATGCAAGTTTCTGATTTAAAATGAGAGTGCTGATAGCTCAAAACATATGCAGCTTGTAACTACACCATGGGAATAAACAGATATTCCAATTTAGGCAGGCATCTAGTTAGGCAGCAGGACACTACTCGACAAGTATCTATGAAAACCTTTCATTTACACACAACAAGAAGTACAAAACTCTCCTACCTGCAGGTTTGCACATGCTGGTGAATCATTGTGGGAGGGTATTTCGTTGTTGATGGTCTCTGACCCTGTGTTTTTGAGTCTGGAAGCTGTTGTAGTTGTGGCTGTAGTGGTCTGTACTGGTAAGATTGGCTGCCAGACATTCACATCAGTGCCATTGCCGAAGGCCTGAATTGCATTTTCTGTGAAAATAAATTACAGGCAATTTTCTATTTCTAAAAAAAAAAAAAGGCAAAAAGCAGAACTGAGTTGTTTTTTATTGCCATTATTATTATTACATTTAAAATGTATATTTATAGAAACTCAATTTTATGCTGGAAAATGTGTCTTATTTTTGAACGTATCGGAAATATGAACTGAAAATCTGGGGTCACATAATTATTTGGTGCAGCCTGTTCTTTGTAATGTTTCCAGTAATTCTTGACAGAAGCTTTAGGACTTACCATAATCATATTTGTTACCATCCAAGACATTAAAAAATTTACTTTCAAGATTTAAAACACAGTTTGAATGTCATGTCCTAATTCAGGCAGGTGAAGTTACAGAGCAAACTAAAAACAGAAAACAGGATAAATATTTATTTCTATAGCTTGTTGCAGTAAAACTGCTGTGCCTATAACTACAAAATAGTTTAACTAAGGCAATCTTTTCCTTACCATTTTCAATCAAAATCTGCATAATTGGGTGAGGGAAACATGGTTAAACTAAAACTTTAGAATATAAAAGTTAAAAAGCTTATCACAGTTTCACAGGATTAAAGAGTGTGTTTATAGCAAGAGTAAATTGGTTAGAGTTTTTATAAACAAATAGAAAAACAGTTCTTAATCAGGTCTTTGGGGATTCAACAAGGATTTGGGGATTTCTTATTTCAAATTCTTTGTACAAGAAATCAAACAATTTCACTGGGGACTAATATGTGGAAGTTATTAACACTTCTTCTCAGTGGCATTCCTTGCCTTATAAAATAATTTACATGTAATTTTCTTCTGAAAAAGATGTATTTTATTCTGATATTAGTTCTCAGAACTTCAACACGCAAAGAGAAGGACTTGTAAAAAGCACCAGAGTGAGCTGCATTAATAGAGACAAAGAGGGAAGAGGGATAAGTTTTCTTGTGTTTCCCTGAATAAGGCAATACAAAAAGCAGTATTTCCCAAAATCACAGTAACTCTTTGTTTCCACTCTTGCAAGAATGGTCACAGAAACACCTTCAATCCTTCCACTTTTCAAAATAACAACTGGCCTTTACAATTAGTCTTCTTCAATTATTTCATACAATCATACTTGATGATCCCTAAGCCTCTCTTGACTTGAGAGATTCTCAAGATATTCAGATATTCTATCATTCTATGACAGAATCACAGAATTGTTTGGGTTGAAGGAACCTTTCAAGGCCTTCTAGTCCAATCCCCCTGCAATGAACTACTAGATCATTGTTGCAAATGCTCCAAATAACAGGTTTATTTTCCATTTTGAAGGAGAAATATACTAAAAAAGAAACTAGCAAGAAATTCCTAGTTTCTTCCTACCATGGAAAAGGAAGTTTTTTTGCTGAATAAAAGAAGTGGGAAGGATTTTAACGACATTTTCTCCAAGCAGTGGAAGGCTCACTAACGAAAATAATAATTTTTAAAAATTCCTATTCAATGTGAAAGACAAAACTTTGTAGAAAATCCAGAAACACCTTTAATTTCTTCCTGAAGAAGACATTATTTTGCAGATAGGATGATAAAATTTGTCTCACAGTAACCTCCAATGTCTTTGATTTATCTTCATTAATGCTTTTGTACTGATGGCAAAAGAAAGGACAAGGAATCCCTGTCTTTATGTTCTAAAAGGAACCTGTAGCACTCTAGAAATTAATAAATCCACAAATGAATAAAATCTGAGGTATTTCAACAGATATAAATGGCAACTGCCATTAGCCTTGAAGACGCTCTGATGGCACATTGTTAAATTTTACCTCTCATAAAGTTTGAACTCTTTTCTCTTTTTCTTTTGTTAAATGATCTTGAGTAATTGATTTGTTCTTCCAAACCTTAATAAATAGTATATCACAGAGCAACTCAGGTTTTTTGTGCACAGAATTCCTGTGCCTTCACTGCAATGCTGCCTCTTGAGAAGCTACCAATGGGGATTTTCAGATCCTCTCCTTAAATACTGAACCCTGCACGAGCTTCAGCTCAAGTCTGTAGGGCTCATGGGCCAGTCTGGATCACTGAGTTCATCTACTGTTTTTGAGAAAAGCAATGATGTCTGCTTCTCTGCATAAACTGATGAAATATGACTTTTAAACACACTTTTACTCTCAAAACTCCTGCTGGAAGCCTATTTCTTAACTTTAGTCTGATGGTTAAAAATTTTCCACTTTCAAGCCTAAATATGTGTGGCCAATATCTGCTTTTTTGATCTTATGCCAACATTGTCCTGCAGGTCAAGTAATCCCTTCCCCTCCCCGGGCTTGCCCCAGTAATGCAATTTCAGAGGACAATCACGTAGCCTTTCAACTTCTGTTCTGCTAGACTAGGGAAGCCAAGCTCTTTTGGTCTCCTCATTTATCTGAAATTAAAACTCTGATGCACACTCCATATCATCCAATTATGCTGCTCCAGGCAGACAGGAAATTTGAAAAGAGAACCTGCCAAAATCGACTCCACTGAGCCATTCTGAAATTTAAAATAGTCCCTAATTTGGAAGTGAGTCTGACAGAAAAAAAAAAAAAATCAATAATTTAACAAAATCTTTACAATAGTTACTATCCGGGCTTGTGTTAAAACCAGGCATCTGAGATCAAGTATCCTAAAAAAAATGAAGCTGGCTGTAAATTGCAAGCACAATCCAATTTACACTTACTTACAGCAAATCCTTCATATCCTAAACTACATGTCTTTTTTTATATGAAGTTCTTAAATTATACAGAAACCCCTCAGGTGTTGCAATTCCATGGTAAAGATGCTGCCTGACTGCTAGGCTCCAAATATGACCTGTGATGTAAACATATTTCAATACCATACAGCTCTGGGTTTTGATTTTTTTTTTTTCCAAGAGCTTCACATGTTTGCAACTTGGCCATAAACCACAGGATCAGGCTATTTTCTCATTCTTTCAATTTTCACACCTACAGCAGAACCACGCTCAACGAAGTGCAAAGTGACGGCCTCGATGCGTGGCAACAACGCTTGAGCAGTAAAAGAATTCCAGAAAACACCCTACAACACATTGAAAGACACCTAATTCTGTACTCACTAAGGCATATGTTGTCCTGGAAGAAATTCAGGAATTTGCGGCACTCCTCGATGTCGTTGCCACTGTTGCTGCAGTCGCACCACGGGGCCACGCTGAGGCTGCTGGAGTCGATGTAGTTCGGTGTCATCACGGTGCCTGTCACCGGAGTGGAGCACAGCGCCGTGAGCAACCTCTGCACCGAAACATTCCTCCCACCCTGAGATGGCAAACAGCCCTTGGGAAGGCATCATTTGGGGCTGGATGCCCAGCACAGACCCACAGCAGGGCTCTGACCTGCAGATTTAACAGTTCCTGGCTCTTCCCAGCCCCTGACGCCCAGCCCTGTGCCGCATTTCACACCTCTGTGGTTTGAATGCAATCACTTTAGGGACTGTAACGCAACTCACACATGGAAGACACGTTTCTTCCCTCCAAAAAGGATTCCCACAGAGAGCTGCATCAGCAGAACTGACAGGCAGAAAAGCGTGGCAGAGGGAGGGATGGGTTGGGAGAAGGTGAGCACCCCTTTGAAGGGTTTTGCTGCCAAATCGAACACACGTGGCCTGTGTCCTTAGAGCTGCACTTTAAAATCTGATTTTCCTTCCCTGCTTGTGTTTTTTCTCATTTTAATTCTCACTGCAAATAAATGGCTGAAACCAGGTGCCCAGACCTGCGCCTCCTCCCCGAGTCTGCAGCCAGACTGAAAAAGCATTTCTGAAATGCATGGCCAAGGAGAATGCTGGTCCTGCTGAGGGGAGCCCTACTACAGCTTGGAGCAGTGTTAACCCCGGGGTACTCATGAAGAACCTGCCAGCAGAGTGGGTTATGGTGATGAACAGAGCAAAAACCAGCATGCATGAAAAGGTACAGCAGATTCTTTGCAGGTAATAAATTATTATCAACCCTGCTGTCTCACTACTTCTTCACTACAGTGATTATTTCCTAAACATTGTCAACAACTTTCCAACCACACGGTCATTCTACCTCTGTTACAAACTCTTGGGTAGATATTGCTCCCATTTATATGCCAGCTCAAGGCAATCAAGAATGAAATGAAACCAAAGCAGGCATTTTGTGTCCTAAAAGATGTACAGCAACTGTTGATCACTCATCTGGATCAGGAAATGTTGTATGATGAGCACTTGCTCAAGCCAATAGTCTCACTGAATGCATTACCCCAGCAGGTCAGGCATTTCAAACTTTCCTAAGGATTGAGAAGTCTGAATCTTTATTTTATTTGTCTGACCAAAAGGGAAAAATTAAATAAAAAGAGGAAGATATTCCAGACCTGAACAGCTGCCAGCTGCTTCAGGGAACATGTTCCTCACTTGATAATTTGCAATTCTAGGACAGGTCATATATCGTGAGGAAATGTGATCACATCTCCTCAAAACTGACATCAAAGTAGTCATTAAGAAGATGGAATAGATGAAGGACAAATGTTAGAGACCCAAAGTGTACACTAGGAGAGAAAATTTGGTGACTAGGTCCAGGGTCCAACAGTCTGCAGTAAGAGACGGGAAAGGGCTATCAAACATCATGCTAAAAAAAGGAACATTAGAAATAACACAAATCACGGAGTGATGGCTAATAGCCTTTCAGTCACCAGGCAGTGCTGGGAAACGAACAAATCAACATGCAAACTGCCTCATATGTGACGTGGGAGACAAAGGACAGCAGGCACTAGGGCTGGCCTGAGAAAGACAGTAATGGATGTGAAAATGAATGTGGTCCCATTGTGAAACTCACAAAAAGCACCTTTTATCTTGTTTTGGGATGTTCTTTAATTTGACTGTAATCCCATACCTTTGGCTTCCTGCAGCTTTTAACAGATAGTTGCACTAATAATTGCTCGAATTCTACATGAGAATAGTCCATGAGTAAACAGCATGGTTCAAAATTCATTTAATGGAGATAGAGAATTTAGTAAAATAGGCAAATATAATTTGCATTGTTAATGAAAACTGGACAGTAGATAAATAAGAAGAGGAATGATGGTAAATTAAAATAAAACACATTAAAATGTCTCTCCCTCATCCATGTGATGGTTCAGAACATTATTTCAGCCTTGCAAAATGATCTGAAAAGAAGTGTGAGAAAGTGAAAATCAAGAGGATTTTGCAAATGGAAAGGAAATAGGCTGAAAAAAAAATTCTAATTAGCAAATGCTTAGTGAAGGGTTAAAAAAAACAGAAAGGCACTGAGGAAATTAAAAAGGTCACTGAGGTAAGACTTTCTTATCACAAAGAGGTAACAAGGTAATTAAAATAGGTTAAGATGGGTTAAAAGTGTAACAGATACCAAGGTACAATTAGGGTTGATGAATACAGGAAAGACGGGACAAGGAAAGTGTGTACACAGCACACAAACTGTGCATCCAGCAAAAACAGAGTGGCTGAAAGAGCAGCTAGTAGAAAATCAGTCTGTCATTTAAACCTGGGGGCAGATGTGAACCCAAGCGGATTATATGCTTGGTTTCCTGGGGTGGATTTTCTTTTTTCCCTGCCTTTCCCTTCCCCCCCCCTCTCCACTAGCTGGCATCTTGGAAATTCTGCTGATGGACACAAAGGGATCAGAGAGACCATGGCGGCTGGCAGTAAAATAGGACATGCCTGGTTTTCTGAGCTCTGGGTATCAAACTGCCCTGGAATGGTCTCAAAAGGCAGCAGCCAGACCTCCACATTTTAGACAAAAGCAGAGTTGGCCTGAACACAGCCAAGAGGTTGCTCAAATTAGGGTGAATTAATAAGGAGACGGATGGTGAGTCTAGGAGAAGGAGATGAAGTTTCTTTGGCCCAAAGCAACTCCAGCTTATTCACACAAACACTCATGGAATTCCTGGGAATACCAGGGAACTTGAATGGATTTTGCTTCAGACAAGGGAAAATGCGTCAGAAAGTGAATGCTAAAGCAAATCTTGAAGTCAGCACTTAGAGAAAAACTTAATTCATGTGTGAGTGCAGGAGGTCCAGACAGCTTAGCCAGGCTGTAACCAAAGCACTGACTCAAACGTGGCTATCCAGAGTCTCCTTTTACATTAACTATTTTTTATATTTTTCTCTTAATAAAAAAAGTGTTAATTCATCCCTAATCTACAACAAGGAGCCTAAAGAAATTGAGGTTTTCCAAGTTCCTGTAAAGTGTACATATCTTTAAAATTATATATGTAACACACCCTGATGCAAACATTAAAGCAGCCTCTACAGACTGTTCTCCATTTTATTGATGAAGCACCTCATACAAAAACTGTGACTGGCTCTATTTCCATTTAAAGTCATTAATTTTAGGTGGGATTCCACTAATTTCAGTGAAGTTAACGCTCACTTACATCCCTGTATTTGAGGACAGACTCACATCCACTGTACCTTCCAGAGAGAAGCCTCAGTTTCCTGAGCAAACTCTGCGGAGGAGCAATTTATGCTACATTTAATGAAATGGCTAAACAAAATAATCTTGATTAAGTGGAGATCCTGAAGCTCTGAAGGACGAATGGATCTGCAGCAGCTTCTTACCCACAGTCTAACTCTTCTTCTTGCGTTTTATATCTATTAAGCAGACATTTGAAAGATTATACTGCTGATTTCTGCCCTGCTCCACTTTCAGATCAGATTGATATCAGAAGCAGGAATTTACTGCTTCAGCACAAGAAGTGTTTTGGCAATTTCTTGATTTAACAGAATTACTACTAAGAAGCAGAAACTCTCCTAACACCAGTCAGTTCCTCTTTTACATGTCTCTAGGGGCTAACAGGAAGGAAGAAAAATGTGTATTTTTCCCTTTGAAAACTAGATCTGCTTTTGATTTGAACTCCTTAGGCACCTATTCCACATTTCTGATGTGTGACAGCGTTTTGCTTCATGGTCATCCCCAGTGACACAGGAACACCTCACAAGAGGAACTGGGTCATCTTTGGGGTTAAACTGGAAAATGAAACCAACAAAACTGCCAGCAAAATTCTCTAGGTCCAGCAAGAACTTGGCAGCTCTTACCCAGAAGTATCTATTAGTAACAGTTACTCCTTGCCAGCAGCCAGACTTCTTAATCTCATTGACCGGATCAGATTTCAAGCCTATTCAATTCTCTGTTTCAGAGTCAAATGACAGTCTGTCATAACTGTTCAGATGTTATACCCTTTGCATACTGTCTTAATCTCTTCAGTGGTAGAAGAATATCCTTCGGAGCCATCACATCTCATTTTACCCATTGCCACATGGACTTACCTCACTTATTAGCTGCTAGAGTAATAAGAATGGTAACAGTAAGCCACAGAGTATAGCTTTCAGTCATTTTTCAGCAAACCCAACCTATTTTAGAAATAGTTTCATTTCGATCTTATCTCCAGAGACATTTATTTAAAAGCAGGATCAGCTTCAGGGCCTCAGCTGGCACCTTCATGCCCAACAGAAGGGGATATTACCACACTGCAGCAGGTGCAGGCTGTAAGCTCAAAAACATCTTATCTGGTGGCCTTTCAAATTTGTTTGCTTCAGAGTTTTGACATTCAGTTATTATTTATTGCCCAACTATGGTATTTCTACAACACATTCAGCTTCTTGACATGATCTCTCCCTTTCAGGAATCAAATACTGAGTGTGGCATGTGGAATCTGGCTTCCATAAAGGCATCCTTGTGCCTGTTGACACTCAGGAAGGTGACAACAAACAAAAATAACTACATTGGTGAAGGAAGAGGATTTCAGATTTGGTCTCAGCTCATCTCACTGGCAGGCACCTCTGAAAACACTTAGAGTGGTCAGAAGGGTATCATGGAAAGAACAGCAAGCTGGAATTGATAAAAGGCTGGACTGATCTATTGTTTCATACCTCACATTCAGGTGCCTTTCTCTGAAAGTGTTTACCTGAACTTGTGATGGCAGCTGCAATATCAAACAAGCTGCACTTCCACTTGTTAACTTCCTATTCCTTGGTCCTGTCTACATTCAACCCTCGTAATAAGCTTTACTTTTTAAGCTTGCATTTATTTCATATTCAAGCACCTTTCCCTCCTAATCTTCCATCCTTAATTTTCTGGTAATGTACAAGCTCACCCCAAGAATCTCTGTAAGGCGAAACAGGGTCATCACATG
This sequence comes from Oxylabes madagascariensis, assembly GCA_013400675.1. Lineage (NCBI taxonomy): Eukaryota > Metazoa > Chordata > Aves > Passeriformes > Timaliidae > Oxylabes > Oxylabes madagascariensis. The sequence goes on along the minus strand of VYZR01070923.1, from coordinate 31,690 downwards.
TAGGTGGAGAAACTGGCCTAGTATCATACCATACAGTATTATATTCCAGTTTTTATCTCACACAGGCCTTCAAAACGCAGTTTGGGGTTTTTCTTCTCATGAGCAAGCCCCCACCCTTCCCTGCCCTCTTACCAATGAGCCCCGAGTAAGCGAGCAGGCAGTCAGCATAGTTCTCCTTCAGACAGCTACTAACAGAGCGTGACTCAGGCTGGCAGTTTGTGAAGAAATCTGCAAGGCGAGATCTGCAACAGGAAGAAAAATGAGTATCTTTAAAAATCAAGCCTGAAGGCACCTTTTATGCTCTCTATTTTTGGACAAGGCTTAATATTCTTTAACTTAAATGCATATTGGACACATTTCAGCCATTGCGAGTCTCTTTCTAAGACGCCTCTCTTTTCAGAATCTGTTTTTGAAGTCAGAACAAGAAAGTGTAACAAAACAGCAAAAAGGAACAGAACAACAGGGAAATGCCTGCCCTTTACTAAAAGAAATGTTCTGCATTTTCATGCCAAGAAAAAAAGACAAAGGCTGATTTTATCATATGAGGAGTCATTTTGCCTGGATCTGAACTCTAAACTGGAGCCTTTTATTCGGAACACAGTTTCTGCTGTTTTACTGATTACACAAAACAGTACGTTTGTCCTCACAGGGCAAGCACAAATCCTACTGCAAGACTTGAGGCAGGACCTGCTTTGGTGGTGTCCCACGTTTGCACAGAGTGAGCTCAGCCCTGCTGTGTCCTGCAGCAGCAGCTGGGGCAGCAGGCAGGACCAGCTGGCACAGCCTCCTCGCCCCCCAGAGCCACACACTGAGAATCTGTTTGTTCTTGTAAAACCTGCATTTATCCAAACTCTGGAGTACTGAGTCTATCGCTGTTGTACACTAAACGACGACACAGACTTTTGAGATTAGAAGGCTGTAAAATGATACTTTATTTTTGAGATGTCCCTCTCTTTTATACTATTTTACACAGACTAATTTGATTGGCGAAACAAAGGCAAACCTCTTCAATCACATTGGTTAAAACAGATGTTCATCAAGAAACCTCTCCTGTGAGAAAGAATGGATAAACATAGGTACAGTTACAAAAACATTTCTCTTGTTTACAGAAAATCGCCTGGGAAAAGAATTTCCCAAAACCAAAACATTAAATCAGGGCTACACTGAGTCCAGGGCTGAGATGAAAGGAAAGTGTGCTCTGCATCGAGTTCTGCTGCTGAGTGGCCACATCATCTTCACCTACCTCAGCCAGCCCACGACCAAGGAGGGGACATCACTGGTTACATGCAGGAGGTGCTTTAAGACTAGGAATGCAGCTGTATTACTACCATGCTGGAAATTAAAAGGACTAACAGACAGGACCTCTTCTGATTATTTGTGATTTAAAGGCCACATAATGCCTCCATTCAGGTCTGTAAAATCTGCAAGGCATTGATGAGGTGGGTCAAGGTCACACATCCTACAGTCATCTCCCTGCCCATCTCAGCCTTATAATCCTGCAGCAGTGACTTTTGTTTATTTACAAAGTGTTATTTAGACCTTCATCTATGAAAAAAAAAAAAATATCACCTCTCTACTTCAATCTTCTCTTCTGTGAAATAGATATAAAAATGTTATTTTGCCTCTGACAACCCTCAGTAATGTCTCAGGATCAGATGTTTAATCTTTGCAAAGCCCTCTCAAAATCAGAAAAGTATAATCTATGAATTTTCATTACTGCTCCAGCATTATGCAGATTTGCAATATAAATGCTCTTTTTCAGTTTTGCAACAACCCCACAAAAGTTAGCAGAAACAAGTGATTTGCAAGTGATTTACTTTATTTGTTTACATGCTCCAGAGACTAATTATCTTTGTTTGCTTTATTGTTTTACCTTCACCAGAATGGGACTGGATACACATCATTAACTGGCCTGAAAGTAACGATGGGCAAACATCAAAAGGTTCACAGGCTTAGTTTGAGAAAGCATCCTATAAATAAACTCCATGCAACCCATACCTGAATTTATGAGAGCTATTCTCACGGCCTTATTTTAGTTCCATCTCTCGCTAACCGTACTGACACCAGCAAATCCATGGCTGCCTTCGAGCCACAGTCAACCCTAAGCTTTTCCCTCCCTCTCTTGCCTTATTTAACCACTTAACCTTGAGATGGAAATCTGTACCCAGTTGCCTTTAATAGCTTTAAAAAGCCAACCTCTCTAGCAATCCTTCATACATACATACATACATACACACACATATATATATTGTTCATATATTTCTATATATATTTCTAAATACATATATTTCTAAATTTACATATATTTCTAAATTTACATAAAATCCCTACTTAGCTGGTGAATATATACTGTACCTACCAAGAGATAGGCTGAGAAGAAATGGGTCTCGAGGTATGGGAAGAGATAAATAGCAGCAGCATGAAGAAAATCTGGGAAAGGAAACCCTCTGTCACTGCAGTGATTTCTCTCCCAGTCAGTAATTAAGACAGTGGCTTGAATCCAGCTTTTGGATCAATTGCGAACAGAGAGTTGACAGTTTCCAAGGATTTTTCTAATTCTACTAATAACTGGATGAAGTCAGGTTTAGAACAGAATAGAGCCTATTACATCTATCTAGTATGAAAAACCTCTGCCATGGTAGAAAGGGCAAGCCTTCTGCATATACAGTATTCTCGTATTTCTAAAACAAAGTAGCTCCTCAGATCTAAATTTCGTTACTTATGTGACCACAAATAAATCTTTTCAGCAATGGATTACACAATCAGCAACTTGATAATCCTGAAAACACTTCTTGCAATCATTTCATCATCCTTAAATGTCCAGTTCTCGTCCAGTTCTCCCTTAGGTTATTAGGTGCACTGGTCCAGAGATCATTTAATACATGCCTCTTCTCTAAATGTTTTTAAGGACTGGTAACTATGGAATAAAACCAGTCATTTACTACCCAGACTCCTTAAAGAACTTATTTGTTGTAAACCCTAAAGGAGGCTAAAAATAGCTCTGCTGATCTCTTTGCCATACACCTTGATTTCCATGTGAATTTCTGAAGAATTTTTGTGGTCATAAAAAGTAATGATGTGACAACATTGCACATTTAAGTTTTCGTAAGTCAAATATAGTTCGGATAGCCCTGGTCTGAGCATTACTGGACATCATCACACAACCCTTCCCTAGCCAGTCATCCAAACTTCACACAATCCAAGCTCTCACCCTCTCCTGAGCTGTTAACTACACCTGATACTTATGTGTATTCATTTGCACTGGAGATAAAGTTAAGGTGAGAAGATAAAAACAGAGACCTCCATCTGCCACAAAACATTCCAATACTCTCAGTGAAGATCTGCTGATTAACACTCACTGAAAATCTACTCCCAAACATTTCCAGTAGACTGGCAGTGATGAAAATGTGCTCATCGGTGAACACCAAAACAGTGATACTGCTGCTTATCTAGAGAGAAAGACAAATTAGCCTAATGAGAACCATTTATCCTGAAGTATTGCACAGGAATATTAAGAACCATTTGGGTTAAACAGAAAATCCTTTTGGGGATGCGGAATCAGAGCAATCTGATAATAGCAGTCCTATCAAAATTGTTCACTGTGTTAACTTAGTGCTCCTTCAGCAGGAGGCAACTTGAGGGTTTCTGACCCATGACTGAGCAGTTTTATTATCCAGAGAACAAACAGAGCTTGCCACATGTGCCTTCAAGTGTGCAATTTTACACGTGCAGGGTACCCAGATGTATCTCACTGCTGGAAAGAGACAGACAGGCAGTTTTATATTGTCCACGCCATGTAGCAGGACCATCTAAAAGAAACTATTAGTTTCTTTTTCTGTCACAAAATCCTCATTGTTCACAGCCACATTTATGATTTGTTCCTTTTTCCTTGCATAAATAAGGGGTACTACTCAGAAATCTTCCTCCCAGGAAGAGGAAAAAAAGGAAAAAAAAAAAAGTCATCTCATTGTAGGGCAAAACCCCCACAAATGAAATTAGTCCTATCTCAGCCCTGGAAAACCTGCATATATTCTGGAAAGCTTACTTTACGTATTTTGTATACCACTAGCTGGAAAAGTAAGAATAATCCTATCAGTAAATTCAAAGAAAATCTGCTCAAACAACAAATAGGCTTTCTGAAAAGAAGAGAAAAAATCCCAAACCTGCTATTCTCTAATGCTTTGTATCAGTACCAGTAAAATAATTTGTAACAGTTAAAAATACAAAGGAAGCAAAGTTAATTTGCTCTCCTTATGATTGTGGCTATTCAAATACTCAGTTGGATAATTCAAAACTTTCGCATTTTGCTTACAAATAAGCTTTTTTAATAGCAGTATTGTATTGAATCTGCATATAATTTTTGAAGCAATTTAATTTTATATCAGCACAGCCCGTTGCATAGGCAACATTGATTAGTTTTTCACCACTTTTTGTTCTCAAGGTTCTGTAAAAGTTCTTTGATGTCCTGAAGNAGAAAATCCTTTTGGGGATGCGGAATCAGAGCAATCTGATAATAGCAGTCCTATCAAAATTGTTCACTGTGTTAACTTAGTGCTCCTTCAGCAGGAGGCAACTTGAGGGTTTCTGACCCATGACTGAGCAGTTTTATTATCCAGAGAACAAACAGAGCTTGCCACATGTGCCTTCAAGTGTGCAATTTCACACGTGCAGGGTACCCAGATGTATCTCACTGCTGGAAAGAGACAGACAGGCAGTTTTATATTGTCCACGCCATGTAGCAGGACCATGTAAGAGAAACTGTTAAGTTTCTTTTTCTGTCACAAAATCCTCATTGTTCACAGCCACATTTATGATTTGTTCCTTTTTCCTTGCATAAATAAGGGGTACTACTCAGAAATCTTCCTCCCAGGAAGAGGAAAAAAAGGAAAAAAAAAAAAAGTCATCTCATTGTAGGGCAAAACCCCCACAAATGAAATTAGTCCTATCTCAGCCCTGGAAAACCTGCATATATTCTGGAAAGCTTACTTTACGTATTTTGTATACCACTAGCTGGAAAAGTAAGAATAATCCTATCAGTAAATTCAAAGAAAATCTGCTCAAACAACAAATAGGCTTTCTGAAAAGAAGAGAAAAAATCCCAAACCTGCTATTCTCTAATGCTTTGTATCAGTACCAGTAAAATAATTTGTAACAGTTAAAAATACAAAGGAAGCAAAGTTAATTTGCTCTCCTTATGATTGTGGCTATTCAAATACTCAGTTGGATAATTCAAAACTTTCGCATTTTGCTTACAAATAAGCTTTTTTAATAGCAGTATTGTATTGAATCTGCATATAATTTTTGAAGCAATTTAATTTTATATCAGCACAGCCCGTTGCATAGGCAACATTGATTAGTTTTTCACCACTTTTTGTTCTCAAGGTTCTGTAAAAGTTCTTTGATGTCCTGAAGTTATCTTTGATATTTATCAGTTCTCCCTCTTTAAGGCTGGTCAATTCAGCTTTAGCACTGGTGCAATATTTAAAAGTATAATAAAAACTGTGAAGTTGCAGAAAATCTTTACAATTTTTAGTTTGGATCTGGTGCAAATCATGACCTATCAGAAAGCAACACTCTGAACCAGATTCCTCCTCAAGAAGCACCCATATCACTGGGATGGCACGCGTTGATTTCTCTTCTTTTTTTCTCTCTCTGACTGTACTCTTGGTAGACAAAGGCTGAGCCTTCGAAGAGAGAAATGCCTCTCAGCCTTGCCTTGGCACTGGTGATGTTTACACCAAGCAAGACACTGACCTCAGGTTGTAGCCCTGGTTTAATGTTTCCCTTTTTGGGAAGTTCCTTTCCCAGGAAACTTTCTGTAAACAAGAGAGATGTTTTTGCAACTGTACCTATGTTTATCCATTCTTTCTCACGGGAGAGGTTTCTTGAGAAACATCTGTTTTGAGCAATGTGATTGAAGAGGTTTGCCTTTGTTTCATCAATCAAATTAGTCTGTGTAAAATACTATATAAGAGAGTCACATCTCAAAAAATAAACTTCATTTTTCTAGCCTTCTGATCGAGAGTCTGTGCCGTTGTTTGACGCTCAACAACGACACTCAGGTCTCCTGCTGGCTGCCCACACGTAGGTTGGGATGTCCAAGGGAGTGGTTACAACCCCTCCGCCCCGTTAGGAGCGACAGCGCTCCTGTGCCACGCCTCAGGGATGCCAGGTGAGGGCTGGACATGCTCACTGCCACCTCTCCTCGCATTGCTGCTTGTGTTTAGGCACCTATTTATAGCAGTAACATAAAGAGTACGTAAGTGCCAGAGCTGAGAGACTGAGGTGACTACACTAATTAGTCAGAGCTGCTCCAGCGTCTAGACGCCATTTGGCAGTGCAGTCACGTAAGGGAAGTGCCGCATCAATATTCAAAACAGAAAAGAGGTATAAATCCGACACTGAGAAAAGCCAGACTAAGTCAATGAACGTGTGTCATAGTGATAAATGGCACCATTACAGAAAAAAAAACAAGTCAAAATACTTGTTCTTCTTTCGTGGGGGTCAACTGCAGCATCCTGCTCTGGCTACAAATAGCCCCCATACAGCTGGAGTGGTGCTGCTTCTGCTGGGATGCAAGAGTTGGTTGCAAGGGTTGAGATGTGGCCAAACTGATGGCTTCACTGTTGGAGGAGCATTTTCTCTTGTCTTTCATAAACAGTGAGAAAATGAGGCAAAGGCCACATAAGCAACTCTCAACCAGTGGGATGAAAAAAGCCTCAGAAGAACTCCATAATGAGAGATGGCTCCCTGCACATAGTGAAGTAGCTTTGATCCGTCTTTTTTTCATTAAAGGACACTAAAGCTGTGTAATATTATTAAAAATTACACCTCCTTAGCTATCTACACACACTGTTGAGCACCTGCGAGCAACTACAAATTTTAACATTTTTATTTAAGAGGTCACTTTCCCATGCATTTATTAAACAGCGACCCCACTAGATTTTTGCAGTGAAAAGGCTGGTTTGTGTTTGGTTGCTACCCTCCTTCTCAAACAATGGCAGCGTCCAGGCCCTGTCACTGATGTTCCTGCCCAGCCATGGGCCCCATTGAGCCAGGCCTGCCCAGGGGCTGACGTCCCATCCTGTCCCCAGGGAGATGCCCCATGCCCGGGACTGCCCTGCTCCTGAGCTGGGGTGGTGGGATGAGCCCAGCCCGGAAGGTTCGGTCCTGCCTGTCCCTGGAGTCCCCAGGAAGCCCCCATCCCATGCTGCACCCTGACGTCCAGCTCAGCATTTGCACCTTTTGGGGAGTGGGAAGGGTTAAAAAGTGAATTTCTGATGGCAAACCATTTGCCTCCCGACACCTGACTATTGAAGGCAGTTTCTCGCACATGAGCTGATCCAAATCTTTTCCAACACTGGCAGAAACAATTACAGGACTTTAGACCCCAAATACCAGCTGCTAACTGAAAGAAGCTGGAAAGAAGCTGGGTTTTATCTGGTTTTGCTGCTGTTTTGTTATTTTAAATGTCTGTCTGCCTAAACCCAAGCAAATATTTGATTCTGGATTCAACTTTGCCTCTCAAAACTGTGTTGTTATCTGGAAGCAAAACACGGACTATGCCCAGTTACACAGAGGCAGCCTATTTGGATTGTGGGACAACTAGACACAGGAACAAACACCAAAGACCACACAAGGTTCACTGAGACACCTTCCAGCAGCAGGAGTGCCTGCTCAGAGCATCAGGCACAAAGCCCACCACGGCTGGTCCCTCCAGAGAAGCACCCACACCAGACCCAGCTCGCTGTCTGCACCACATCCCCACCACATTTGCCAGCATTTATTTTACTGCTCAGGCTTTTTGTTTAGCAGGGGCCTCCTGGACATTTAATACCCCAGAAAATGGGAGATCTAACTCTTTGAAATTCAGTCATGCAAAATGAAAAGCATTTCCACCTATGCGTATCTGTATTTTAAAATTAAAGTACAAACATTGTGTTCTTTCTATTCTTTTATTAACAAATTAATACCCTACAGCCATGCTCTTTTGCTGCACTTTGTGGAAAGCAAAATAAGTTCTGTACCATTTTCTGTTAATATTATCCTTTCTCTTTGCTCATGTCATCTGCTGGAGACCAGTCAGATCTCCTTACACAGTATCTGCTACAGAAAATCAAAAGAACTTAACAAAACACTAATGTCATAGTTTATCAATGTTAATTAAAGCCTCTAAGTGACTCAAGATCATGCAGAGAGTAATTTTAATTTAATATATTAGGTCTCCTTTGGGTTTAAGGGAAACTACTAAGCTCAAATGTGATTCTAAACAAGTATGATTTATTTGAAATTGGGTTATATAAATATTTATATACTACTGACCTTTTGTGTAATAAAACCTATTTTGAAATATATGGTGAAAATCCTGAGCACAAGGTAATGCAACAAAGAATTAGAACAGTGATTCTCAGATGCTGTGACACAAAACAGAATTTTGCAAAAAAAAACAATAAAAAATTACCTCACATCATTTTTTAGAGGCCTGTTTGAGAGAACATCTGGAAAACATTCCACAGGAAATCAAACCTATATTAAATATGTTTTGCAGGGCTCTGTTTCCTTGCATCGACCTTAAGCATTCATAATGTGTTTCTGTGTTCTCAGCTGCAAAGAAAACACTTCTGTCAGAGTTCTCTACAAAATGACAGACTGAATTGTCAGCCTGTGATTTTATCAGGGCATGCTGCTAAGACTTCTATTTAGTCTACCTGTCTCTGTACCAAAGCTCTCCAATAACATGAACAAATCCACCAGCTATCATGAATTTGTATATTTTTTTGTTTAATTTCCTTTATGCCTTTTAATTTGAAGCTTCTAATTTAATTGACTGGCATTTTTAAAGATGCCCAAGCCTCAGTGTCTCCTGACAGGATGTTTCTCAGGAAAGAACTACTGCATTATGGGGAGAGTTGTTCTCACTTCATTAGCTGGGCAAGGAGAATAGTCCCTTGAATTACAGGCTGGTAACCTAAGAGAATCACTGTCACTCTCAAAAAGCAAGCCAAGGAGAAGTAGTGCCACTGCAAATCCTTGAGCGTGCCACTGGACGCTTCAGTGTTTATTAATAACTATATTGTGAGTGCACACTGAAAGGATTGGTTCCAAGTACCTGAGAAAGACATCCACGGCAATAATATTCTCTGTAACCACTTGAATAAACTATAATAGACTATTACTAGCTCAAGCATGAAACTGATGGGAGTTTGGAGATGGAAAATAACCTAAAAAGTCCAATAGAAGTTCTCTCTTTACCAGAAAAGTTTCTGTTGGTAGATGTACTGGAACGTCAGGTTTCCTGGGGTTATGCAGGGATGCTCTTTGTGTAAGAAAATCTCTCAGTGGTATGTGTGGTGACATTCCTGAAGGAAATAACTCCGTGTCCCCTTGTCAAAGGGGTGGCTCAAGGGAAGAAAGGGTGTCCAGTGTGTCCTTGCACTCAACCGGGCAGGGTCTGTGGGCAGCCGGCATGGCTGAAACCCATCCTGGAGCTACTCTTAAATATTGCTCTGACCTTGGAACCTTTGGAGACAATGAATATAAAATCAGAAACACAGAAGATAAAAGCAGAGTAAAGTCTCTTTTGTGTGAACCCATTTTTTTCATGCACAAAACAGCCCCACCAAACACCAAGTCAAGAAGTTCTGGCAGCAGCAAGCCAAGAGAGAATTGATCTTATTCAGTATGGTTTAACTTTTAGAAGTAATATGGGTATATAATGATAGTACAGAAAGCACTGATTTGTAGCATAAGATTGGAAAACAAAGCATTTTTACCAGTTAAAGATGATGTGCTGCCTCAAGAACATTTTTTTTTAACTCCAGTCTCAAAAAACCAGGAACACATGAGGCTGAGAAAAAAAGGTGAGGCTGAGAGTTGACAGCCTGTGGCACACCCAGACATTTAGAGAGGTTGTTCTGAAATGAACAAATGTTCTGTCCATTCTGAAAAATATTTTGCAATGCTGCATGATGGCCAGTTACTGAGATGTACCTCCAGCATTTCATAATGACTAATTGGCCAAGGGAGCACCGTAACTGAGAGGACAACCACTGTGATTTATGCTTGAATTGGAACAATAGAAAGTGAACTAAACATTCAAATAATACAGCTTGAATTTAACAGAGTTCCTAGTCATATGTGCTTTACAATAGAAAAGCTTCCTTTAATGGTTTATAGAACGTGCTTGAAAAAATATAATGTAAGCACGCACATTACAATCTGATGTAAGGTTGTCTATTAATAATCTTAGACAAGGGTCCCAGTCAGCTCACACAGAAAATCTACCATCAACAGTAAACACACACCAGAAAACGCCTTCTGTGTCACTTGTTTTAAAGCCAGCAGATCATTAAAGCATGGGAAAAAACCAGAATCTCTGCTGAGAAGTCTTTACAGACACTGCTACATTTACATCTGGCTTCCAATTAACAGGAGTTACTCCAGTAACATGGGAGTGTTTATTAACATAATTGAAGCAATATTATTTCTATTCTGTAAACATGAGAATGTTAAAATTTGAAAATATGCATGTGGCTGTCACTTGCTCTGTTGAGAAGCAAAGTTTTATTTTTAGCTCCAGTGTTTACATTTTCTTGCAGCTATTTTAATAGATGAACTGCCACCAGAAATATTCTCTCACTGGGCCCTGATGTAGAATGATATAAATAACCTTTACAAGTCCAGCATAATGGAATGGTAAAATCAGTTGACATTCTCCTAATTAGCACTGCCTGAAGATTTACCTACACAGAATAGGAAGAGCCAAATTCACCCTGGAATAAATCCACTGAAGTCAATGATGTTAGAGGAAGTACACTGGGAATGGACTTGATAGAACAGATCTGTTATTTCCATTAAACACAGAGCAGCTTCTTGCCTGTAGCATATGCATGGCTTGAGGTAAGTGAAAACATTATTTTGATTTATTAAAGAAAATGCTACTGTGTGATATATATACCCTTTCTCTGCCCCAGAAACAGCAAGTTAGCCAAATGTGACTGGGTGTACAGAACAGATCTTCACTACATCTAATAGATCAGGGGCTGGAAACTACTCATCAAACCAGAGCATGCTAAACTTTCTACAGAAATCTTTCAACTAACAATTCAAAAAACCAGCAGTAGCAGTACTCCTAGTGGAACTCCATCCAGCAAAGCAATTAAGTGCTTGCTTAACTGCAAGGACATGAGTAGCTTCAAATTTAGATCTCTGTTAAAGTTTAATGCCAAATTTAACTGTTCTGGATTTCAATATTTTTGGCTAAACACGTGTGAAACGGCTTAATTAATGCATGTAGTTTAATCTCTCCCACCCCACCCCCCCCAATAAATCACCAAAACAAAATGGGTCACATTAGCCCTGCTGTAACCCCCTCCCTGACTCATGTTCCTAATCTGTAGTCTTCTTACTTCTTAAATTATGCAGGTAGCTTTTCTTTTCCACTTAAATTAACAAAAGAAGGCTTTTCAGACAAAATGAACACTCATGGGAGACCTTATCACTCTCTACAACTACCTGAGAGGAGGTTGTGGCAAGGTCTTTGCCCAAGTAACAAGTGACAGGATGAGAGGAAATGGCCTCAAGTTGTGCCAGAGAAGGTTTAGATTGGATATGAGGAAAATTTTCTTCATGGAACAAGTTTTCAAGCACTGGAACAGCTGCCCAGGGAAGTGGTGAAGCCACCACCCCTGGAAATAGTTAACAGACCTGTAGATGTGGCACTTGGGGACACAGTTTAGTGGTGGGCTTGGCAGTGTTAGGTTTATGGCTGGACTTGATGCTCTTAATGAGCAACCTAAACGACTCTGGGAAGGATCACATTTAGATACAAGTGCCCCAAGTTTTCAGAGCTGAAATGCAGCGGTCACAAGGATCTCACTCAGCTCACTGAATCATTTTCCTCGAAAGAGACTGACATGGAAGCAACGTATCCAAATACAGACTGTAAAACCTGAATCATTGGCATCCACGTTTAGTTTGTGATTGTGGTACGCTCACAGGTGCACTCTTTTTTCCCACTTTCACTTCTTCAGCCCTGCAGACAGGTAATATGGAATATTCAGTGCCACAGGTTATTTTTAACCTGATCAGCAGAGGATGTACCTGGCTGCAGGGATGCTGCCTGGAGTTTGAGCTTGCCTGACAAGGGACCTCAGCATGAAATCCTGCCTAGTTACTGCTTCTTGGAGCACAAACTCTCTTCACTGGTACTGCACAAAGCCAAGGGAAAGTTGGGCGCAGGACTAAAGCTGAGCCATTTTTCTAATTCTTGAATTTCTAGTTCCTGAATTTCTAATATCCTTGTGTCTTTCCTGCTTTCAGAGAAATGTCAATCACCCAGCAAGCTTTTTAACTTCAAGCCCCTCCTAAGCTGACCAGAGAGAGTATAAATGAGGTCCAGCCAAGCAGATCTGGGCACTGCAGAATGAGATCCATCCACACTTCAAGAGGGACAAAGCAGTCCTGTTCTGCTGGATGTTCGGATTTTTTTGATTCCAAAGGGATATCATATGAGGAGGAACTGCTTGATTTATTTTGAGTTTTATTCAGATGGAAGAAATTTAAAATTACCTTTGTTTCTGAAGGGGAGAGGAGAGCAATATTATGTCTGTTTACCCTGCTAACAGAAGACATCAAAGTAATGAATCATGTAAAGGACTAAAGGGAAGAATATAATATTGCAGCATTTTCTATCTTTACTTTGCCTTTCTTGAAAGGTTTTTGCTTATTTTGCAGAGACTGCACTAATACTTTTTTCCAGGCTAGCAGTTCCCCACACACATGTTCCACTACAAGTTTCCTCTGCAGACTACACCAGCTTCTTTTCCACCTCCCCTCAGACCCCATTTTTTGAATTTTCTCAACTGTCAAATCCCTATTAGTTCATTAAAATGAATGAATACCTGTTTTGCCTTTTTTTTTCACTTAAATAAACCTCTAGCAATATAGACATATATGCATACATTTACATGCTTCTATATACGTATATGTATAAAAATCACTTTTCCAATTCAGGCTATGTGAGGTGAGCTTGTGGGCATGGGCCAAAAAGTAGACTTACAATGTTTTCTGCCCCATTTGGTATTCTAGAGACACAGGAGCTCTCCTGAGTGCAGGTGCAGAGAGCTCAGGCTCACCCTACTGCACTGCAAGCATCCTACACCTCCTGCAGGGTCAGTCAGGCACCAGAGGTTTTGCACCCACTCCCTCACTCAGACTCCAAACACACAATGCAGGAACACCCTGCACTTCTCCAGAAATCAAGAGTGTCCTTTCCTTAATGTCCTTAACAGCATTACAAGAACTGCACTGTTGCCTTGGTTTTGCATAACCACAGCAAACCGATCATCTCAGAGTGCTCCAAGTGCCAATTTGATATAAATGCCCCGGAGGGACTCAAACCCAGCTCTGTTATCCAGAACTGTGCAATGCTCCCGTGTCCTTCATAAAAATACCCACCAAGTGCCCTTTTACCATGCAAAACTGGAGTCAGGCTGAGAGTGAGCTCTCAGGCTTTTATCTGACCGACTGAATTGTCACCAATATCAGCTACGAGGCTCAGAAAGGGAGGCAGCACCTCTGTTTTCCCTCTCATTTGCTGAATTACAGATGATCACTGGACCGTGGCAGGATATTGAGGGAGGAAAAGCACAACATGCAGAGAAGCAGGTGAGGAGGCACCGTAAGTGGCTGTAATAGAATTCAAAGTGTCAGAGAGGTGGTGAAAGTCAGATAATTGCAGCAAGATCTGGAAAGAGGAGATGAAAGGAGACTAAGCGAGGGGAAAGGGTAGGAGGGGAAAAAAAAAAGTAAGGGAAAAAAGTGAGAAAAGTGAAATAGAAGTATAAGGAACAGAAAATGTGAAGAAAAGGGCAAATTTCTTTTCCCCCTCTTCCATCTCCTCCCGCACATCCCTCCAGGGCACTGCTCCCTGTTAATTCTGTAACTGAGGATTGCTCCCTCCTAGAAACAGAAGGTGGGCTCCCCCCATCCTGGAGCAGGACAAAACCGGTTGCCTGCACATTTACACCATCCCACCACAGACTTGTCTCTAGTGCTGAAGCACGAGGGTGCAGGTTTGCAGCCAGCAGGGGCTTTTGCTGCAGGAACAGTCCACAAGACTCACACAGAGAAGCCACTTTTACCAACAGGTTCCAGGCCTAAAGTCCCGGCATTTTTTCACATGCCTCACAGGAAAGGAGCGCAGACACAGTGACTCCCTTTCCAAGGTAAATGATCATTAAAAGTGTTCAACAGAATATCATGAAGGAAAATTATTTCCTTGGCAAGTTTCTGATGTTTTCAGGAAATGCAGCAAGCAGCTGAGCTGTTCTAACATTTCCAGTGGATGAATTCTTCCCCGCACTGACAACGTTTGCATATCTTCACAGAGTGCTCTGATACCTGCAGAAGCATCCTTCATACAGAGCTGAATGGGTGGTTGCAACTAAATTAAGATTGGATAGGACAGGTGACCAAAAACTGGTCAAGAGGTAAGAACACACCAATGAAAGCACATTTATAAAAATTTGGCTCTCTGAACACACAGTGCTGAAAACATTTTTCACTGTATTTTCAAGGAGATGACCCATGTACTGGAATCTAATTGGATATTTCATTATTATCCTTCCGATATCCCAGAAGAAGAAATTATTTAAATAAGTTAAGCCTATTTTGGTATTTTTTTTCAGTGTCAAACAGCTGCAAACAGCAATATGTACCTTTTGCAGAACTAAAGGCAAAAAATTAGGAAGACAACTGTCTTCTGAAATTAGCGAAGAACTACCTTCTGACTATTTGAGCTTCAGAAATGAACATCAGTGATCTGACCAGTCATTTTGAGCATCATTATTGTGAAGGACAAGAAACATGCTCCTACCAGGTTTTTTATTAGCAAAAAAATGCTGCCCTTCTTTTTTGAACTTTGCAGCACATGAATGGATTGAGAGCATTATTTCAATAAATAATGTGTCTGTATCATTATCATTCTGGTCAGTGTCTTCTGCACATATCCAGGAAAAAAACCTAAGTATGCAAATTGAAGACACAGATTATTAAGAAGACCAAACTAATGACTCACACTTTCATTACTCAAGCAAAATAGTATTTGCAGTACTGTCAAATGTGATAGTGGCAAATATGAAGCACCCTGCCCCGCATTTACAGCAGGATGATATTCTTAAAACATGCCAGTCAACCTTCTGGAGGTTATTAGCTGAAGTGATCAGATCACGAAGTTCTTTAGAGGTTTGTGCTATTCCAGGACATCACTGGTGAAAGTTTTTGATAGTACACTGACTTTTCTTAGATTTGTTTAGGCTCACAACAGAAAACAACTCTAATGGCTTCTTCTTGTTGGTATTTTTGCTTTTCTTTTCACTGAACATTGACAGCCATGCCTGAGAGACTACAATTGTTTCAAAGCTGGATATGGACTGGGATACAAGCAGAGGCAGCAGACAAATGATAATGAAGATGAACCATTCAGCATTCTGATGAAGTTGAAAATTAGGACTGTTTACATAAGTCAGAACTTATTTGCATTTCCTGACATTTCAGGTCTCTTTATCCTTCGAATGAGAATTTCTTACGTAACAGATAGATTAATGAATTGAATTAAAAACAAATAAATAAGCAAAACATCCTGCCATGTCTGTCAGTGGTACCTGAAGTTTGGCCAGATTGCTTGGCCGCTTTTAACTCTGCTTCAAGAAGATTTGGTGATATACACACCAGGATAAAGCTTTTAAAGAGTGTTCAAGACTGAATGTTTAAAAACTTTACACAGGCCCAGCTGATATTTTATACAGAGTACAGGGCAGAGTCAAATCTTGCATTTCTGAAAATACGTTCATAAAATGGTTTATGAATGACGAGTAAGCATTCATAAACCATTTTATGAACTTATTTTCAGAAAACCTTTAGAACTTGTACCCCTTGTCTAAACTAGCATTATGAAAAGGCTTTAATAGGTGTAATAGGCATGCAAATAGTTTCTAAATTACTTGGTTTCACAGTAGGCAGACCATATTTTCAAATTATTCTGCCATTTACTCTTTCTGATTTCAAAATGAAATAGAAGTTATCAGAGTTAGAATTACACACCTACTGACTACTGTTTTTAATTATTCTAAACATATCTGGAATTACTATTAGGACTGATGTTTATCAGTGCCAGTAGTTACAATAGCAAGGAGATCTCCCATTTCTTTCCTGCCCTGCCCAAGTCCCTGTTTTCCTGCAGGACCAGGGGAACAAAGCTCACCAATTTCCTTTAAGTGCACAGGTCACAGAGACAAAATGTCTTTCACTGTCTGATAGGCTGGGATAGCTTTGGTGCCAATTCCTCCTCTCCATGACAGCAGGGAGGGAAGGTATTAAACCACCAGCAGTTTAGAGAGGCCAGGAGTTGTAACACCAACGTGAGGTGACTCTCAGCAACACCAAGCTTGCTTTAGCTCCACAGGACCTCAGTGCTGCCCACACTGAGTCTGCCCTGGACCCTGCAGGCATTTGCCCACCCATTCCCTCGCACCAGTGCTGCCCCTCATAGCCAGGTGTGACTGAGCCTTGGAAGAGCCAAAACTTTTTAATTTTGACGTTCTAAAGCAAAAGAAGCCACTGCTCATTTAAAAATAAATCCATTTTCATCTCAGTGCTGGCTGCAACTTCAGGCAGAGATTTTACCGAGCTTTCCCCTGCAACATCGCAAAGGAGAAAGCGCAACACCAGACTCATGAAGTTAAATTAAAAAAATGCCATTAAAAACTTAACTGCTGAGACAACATTAGATCAAAGCTGACCACAGAAAAACACAGTCAGGAGAGACTGTGAAGGAATGGCATTAAATTAGCAAGTTAATTCCAGAACGCTACAACCCAAATCACAGGGAGAAGTCTCTCTATAAAATCCTCTCTCCAATTTCACCGGCACTGTAACACACTGATAGTTTGACAGAAAACACAGTAAAGATACTATGACTCCACTAATTAAAAGGACCTGTGTATAGGGAAGACAATACACAGAAGCAAAAATACTAATGGAACAACATGGAAATAGAAAATGAATTGTTCTGAGGCTACACGTACCCAGCTTTCATAAACGGCAACAGCATCAGCAATCAAGGTGCTGAACGCAAATCAGACTGCTCTGATTTAAGTCTGCTCCTGTTGTGGCCAGCAGGAAATCTGTGTCTCCAGATTTCCCCAAAGCCTTGGAGGGCAGGGCACTCTCACCCCTCACCTCTGAACAGCACTCAGGCACAGCTGAAGTGCTACCGCAAAAAGCTTAAGACCAGCAGCGGAAATCTCATAAACAAACTTCAGAGTAAACATTTTACCAGGCATAAGTAAGTACTTATTAAGATTTAGATCGTATCTTCAGTGTCCTTGACATTTTACAATAGTGTTTATCTCCCTTGTTTGCTAATTCACGGAATTGGATAATCTACAAGAAATTTACACATTAGAAACGAGCAGGATTCTCAGGCACGGCTTCATAAATATGACATTAGCACAACAATGCTCTAATATAAACACACACAATGCTAAGCAGGAGCAAAGCATTTCCTGAGGGCAGAGGAGGCCCTGCTTGTCACTGAGCAAGCTCGGTGTGACAACCTGCAGGGACCCCAGGAGGGGAGAGGACCCGGTTTGTCCCGTGGAGCAGAGCTCTGCTCTGCCACAACACTCAGGGCAAGAGGCTGGGAATTGGGTCAGTGAATCCATGACCCCCCAGTTGCATCAGCCCAGCGCTCTTCTCAGGGGAGGGCAGATGAAACAATTTCAAGGCTAAACTAGCTCTATGAAGAAGGTGGGATTCTGTCTACAGTGTGGACTCCTTTTCTCCAATTAATTAAAACCACATTAGCAGCCTATGCATTGTGACTATTTATGAAGTCCAACATGAAGCTTGTGTTCCCAATTATTAGTACTCACGTGTACAATGAAAATAAATCCCATTATAATGCAAAACTCTTATTTTTACCTGGTCACTAATGGGACATAAAAATCAGACCGAGACATCATTTCATAGAGACACACAATGTTTCCAACAAAAATCTGCAAAAATTAAACTGGGCGTTTAAAGACTCCTCCATAACGTGAGGGAGTAACTGCGAACAGTCTTGGAGAAGGCACACGCTGTAAGCAAATAAGAGCTTTTGTTACTCTGTTAAGGATGTCAGAGGCATTTTCTTTTTTCCCTGACTCATCCTTTTCCTCAGTGAGTATTCCGACCCTTAGACCTGGCAAATCCATCAGCACCAAAAAGTTCTGTCCGGTACCTCATTAATCACTCCCCTGCCGTGTGCTATCTTACCTGCAGATGTAATTCTTCTTGCAGGACTCTTGCAAATTCAGGCAGTTTGGTTTCTCCCTGTCCTCATATGAGCACACAGGAACAATAGTCTGCCGCCTCCTCTCTGTACAGGCTACGTCTCGACAGGAGCAGAAGAGCATCCCGTAGCTGTGCTTTGGGGGGACCTTGTCAAAAAATAGCCGGAGGGCCTTATGACACTTCCGCTTGTTACAGATCTCATTAGACGTGCTGCTGGTGCAGGGGGTTATGTAAGCAGATCTGAACCTCTTGCAGGTATCATTTAGGTTACAAGCTTTGGCTGCATCCAAGCAATTGTTCCCCTTTGAAAGTACTGGCTCCACTAGAAAAAACAACACAACAGCAGTGAGAAACGCGTCACATTTACACTTCGTGCTTTGCGGTTATTTCACTGTTAGCGAGATTCCTGAACACATTTATTTGTTACATACAAAGCTTTCAGCGCCAGGAACTGGGACCAGCCCTTCTGTTTCTCGGGGTAAGGGTTAAACAAGTGAACAAGAGCATGGGCATGTGGTGTGGCCAACAAAGGACACTCTGGGCAGGCTGTGCTTCATCTTCATGGTAGCAGATATGCAGAGTGAGTGTTGGGTAAGGCTTGGGCTCACCAAACAGCTCCTAAAACCCCTGGGAAATTGGAAAGGATGCGTCTGGCATAAGAACACAGTGAGAACATGGGCTTCTAACTCTGGTTTTGCAAAGCTCTGACATTTCCCATTTTTCTTCCCTTGAACAAGTTAAATGACATGCCACGTCTGCCCCAGGTGACAACATTTAAAAGTAATCTGTGTACTGTGCAGAAAGTAAAATAGACATGCCCAATACTACGTTTTTCGAGGTCTGAGGACAGCCCACCCAGATAGGAAAGAAATCAGGAGCAGCTGATTTGGGGGCTCTCTAAGGCCACCCACAGCTTCCATGCTTAGTTAAAACGCCGTTGTAAGATCTACAGAAGATCTAAACCCTGGAATATTTATGAACTGTACAAGCTTTGAAGAAGCTGACATAAAATTAAAAAGTGACTGTGAAAGGAACATTTTAAAACAAGGATGTCCCATTCTCACACACACATACACACATACACACTACAAGAAATTATGGGAAAAATTAAACTCAGATATAAATTAGGGCTATAATTACACATTTAATTTCTCAATACATTATCCAGATATTAAGACCCAATAGATGCTTTGCTTGAAAACTAAGGCGACTGGCCTTAGACTGCAAAATTCAATTAAGAATAATTGTAATGCTGCTTTGGATATTAGGAATGCAAACATCACAGATCCAAGAAAATACATTAATTTCCCACTGCTACAGAATTTGCAAGAACAAAACATTTTGCAAATATCTAAAATCTGCTGCAACCTCTTAGGGGGGCTGGCCAAAGATAAAACATTTTAAACGATCCAAAGCTCTAAGTTACTCTTACAAAGAGCCTTTTATTTCTAGATCTTTCACCTTTACCCAGAAGCTCAGTCCAAGGTCCTTCTACAACTCACTGCCACTCATCTCCATTCTCCGTCCACGCTGCTGCCATTCCCAGATCAGGACAGCAACCTTTTCTCTTTCTCCACAGCAGGAAAACACGAAGCAGCTCGGCTGAGATGCTGCACTGAGGTGCTGCATTTGTTGGAACACACTGTGCCCAAGATGGGCCTTGCCTGCTCACACACACTTCCCATTATTTAAATAGATCATCTGCAACAGTCCCATGCATCTTACCTACCCAAAAATAACACAAAGCTAAGGAGCATTCGATTTGTGTCTCACTCTAGCAGTGTGCTGTAATTATGTTCAGTGCATGTGTACATTTAACCTTTGCGATTTAACAATCACACTCCAACTCCTTCCCAATCTCAGCTGCTTACACAATAAAATGGCAACTTTTTGCATCTTCATAAATTACAAAATTGTAAACATGCAACATTTGACTATAAATTAAGAGCCCAGCATTTCTTATAATAGCAGCCTACAACAGATTAAGCAACACCAGATGCAGAAGAGATGCCCGAAATACAACCCTCTCATAAAATGGTAACATTTTTATATAAAATGTTATACATTAGCATACAACTATAATATTAACTATGAACTCTCGAAGTTTTTTTAATACAGTATATAGAATTATATGTTTAGTACAAATATAATTACTATGTAATCTGCAGGGCATATAATTATGCAATATATGAATAGTATATGCTAATTACTATGTGATTGCAGAGTAATTACATGGTTATTTGTGCCTGGGAGTCAAATGCTGAATTCCACTCTTTAAAACCAAATTCTGTGGAACAGCTCCGAATGGGGTATTGCAATATGAACAGACTTCAGCTTGCTGTACTGATATATGCTGCACAGAATTAAAAACCACTGTGAATATAAGGACCTCAAAAATCAAAAGGGACAGGTTAATCAATCTTTTTTAAAAGGCAGAACATAAGCCAAGACACTGACAGTGCAAACAGCAGTGAAAGTTATCTTGGGTGGAAGTTAAATTAGGTGCAAAGTGTTCACAAACGATAGTTATGCATATTCATACCTGTCATTCAATTTGTATCTGCCCAACACTCACATTCCTCTACATGTCGACTCTGAATACAGACTGGTTTTGGGGGGTTTTGATTTTTAAACCGGCCCTGGCTGTAATGTGCCCCTTGCCCTTTCTGTTTTGATACATATATCTCTAGCTATTGTTTCTGGCATACTTGTCATAACATTATACAAATTATTTTTACCTTTTAAAGCCAAGACTAAATGTAGAAGAGGTGCATCAGCTGCATCTGAATTAAACCAGACTGTCTAAACCAACTCTTCTCATCAATACCAACTTCTCTTAAGCTTTTAAATCTTATTTTAATGCAAAATTGACAGTCCGCAACACGTTTAATGCTTTATTTTTATTGCAAGAGTGCAGAATTATTCCTAAGTCCTGTGGTAACTACAAACAGTTAACAATAGTGTGTTGCTGAGGATTACTTATGCAGCAGTAATTTATAAGGTCAAAATTTCACCCGGCTTCTGTTCCGCAAAGCTTAAATTATTAAGACAGGCAGGAGTTTGGCTCTTACCAGGTACTGACTACTTTAAAAGCAAATGGATCTTATCCAGAGCTACTTTTCATGCCCGAATCCTTTGGGAAAGGTTTGTGTAAGGAGATCCTTTTTCAGTTTTCCCCTCTCTTGGGGCATTAGGAGATGGACTGGGGGCAGCCAGGGCAGGAGCCTGGGACAAGTAAAGATTTCTTTGCACCACCATTTCCCAACCCAGAGCTTCCTCTCCCCGAAATCCGCTTTGCCTGGGCCCATTCTGGAAATCTCTGCCAAACCACACAGCAAAATCTCTTGCCAAATTAGCACAGCACCCGTGGGAAGTCACTTCCAGGCAGGTGATAAGTGATGGCTGTGAGCGAGGTGCTGGTCCTGTCTGCAGCGCGGGGCCCGGGAGAGCTGAGCTGCAGCCACCAGGATGTGCTGCCTCCCAGCAGGAGCCTCCATCCAGCAGCTGGGGATGTTGCCCTGATGGGGGGCAGGCAGAGGGATGGCAAAGCCCAGGCAGAGCTGTGCCATGGTGGGAAAGCAGCAGCGTTGGGATGCCTAAACCCACCCTCCTCCCACCAGGCAGCTGCTGCACACCACACACACAAAACCTGGGGCAGGACCACTGGGTACTGACTCTGACTTGCCTTCACCTGCACCCCCAGCTCTTCCACTGCACATGTAACACGTGTGACACGTTTTCTGACCAATTTTACGGATGAAAATGCAGTCCTTGTACTGCAGAGCAACCACTTTGATGTTTGTTATCTCCTGCCTCCCTCCATCCTGGGCCAACACTGCTACAGCCGCAGCAGTCCTGGACTCAATCTCCCACAGACCACAGAAAGAGGCCAAAAACTCATGTCTTTTATCCAGAGGTGCTCCTAAAGTCTTAATAGGGCTTCCTCTACCCTGTTTGATCTTCCTCATGCTTCACCCTCTTTCACAGACTTTCCACCTTAATCTTTCATTTTCCTTGGACCTCCATTTCTATTGCATTTCTGTACCTACTGTGTCTCCCCAGCTCCTGTTAACCCACTCCATGGTACTCAAAAAAGGATTCTCAATGGGTACTGGGAGCTTCTTATATATGAATAAATATCCACTTTATTCTCTAGCTCTGTTCATTCTCTGTTCCAGGTCAGCCTTCCCAAGGCATCACTTCCCACTAGACAGAAGGAGCACAAGGAATATTAGTTGTTCTATGAGATTCTTCTTAAGCAGCAAAATGGACATTTAGTTTTCAATTTTCTTACAGCATATAAAAAGCAATTTACTGAGGTTGTCATTAAAATTACCATTACTATTTGCAAGTAATTAGCATTAGTAGGTTTTCTAGTGGATATAGTGAAGGGAATGCTGTAAAGAGAGCAATAAATGTTAATGTGATGGAAGACAAAATTACAAAGTGATAGAGGTGACCACATGGGTATGGGCCTACTCCAACACAGGTGCAGAATATGGCATATAGGAACAAAAAACTGACCAAAATTAAGAAGAGAGCCACGATCCCACTTAAACAAAAGTGCTGCTGTGGGGTTCACTGAAGTACTTTCGCTTTTTAAAAAGAGCAGATTAAAAAATAAGGAAAGCATAGCAAATATTGTCATCTGCATTTTAATGGATTAAAATAATCTACCGTTTTCCTGAACAAATTATTTCTAATCCCAAATAGCAGAGAAAAAAAATGAATCATCCCCAAAAAATCCTGAGACTGATAGTGTTTTTCTGAAGTTCTACTTCTCCTCTGCTCAGCATTTACAGAACAGCTGGCCTATTTCAAACCTTTTCCATAATCTTACCAAGCAGGTGACTTAGTTTTTAAACTAAAGCTAATACATTATCAGCTATGAGCAGGGCTTTCAGAATACTACCACATACAACAAGATGCACGTTGAAATTACAGTTGATGGCACCAGGTGACAAAGATGACGCCTGTGAAAGGTACAACCAAAGCTACAGCAACAAAAAGATCTAAACAAACAAAACTGCCTAAAATGAGACTTCAGCTTCCTAAGACAAAAGCTGGGACATTTTACATTCCTGGTTAGTCATTAAGTCTTTGATCACACAAAGTGCCTAGGTCTCTAGAATTCTTTTCTGAATACCCCCATACATTTACTCGAGGAGTTAAATACTGCCTCCTGTCCAAGCCATTTAGAGATTGGGAACAATCACGTTGCTTAGCGTGAACCAACAAGAATGATTTGGAAGTATTCATCTACCACGTTATGTTTGGAAGGGTTCAGCTGCTGTGTTATGCACAACTGCTATATCTGAAGTCTTTCCCAACACACCCCGGCCTTTGATTTTATGAGACTCGGCTGGTGAATCATCAGCCGGGATCTTGCAGGCTTTGGTTCAATGCCTTCTGTGACATGAGAGACTCAGAAACACTGTTCTCATTTCCCAGAAGGGCTCTCAAACTATCTCACTGTGGAGTGTTCTCAACAAGGAAATGGTGCATATTGCAAAACAAAGAGGGAGCAAGATGCTTCAGCCCAAGAATGAGAGCTCTCACTGGGAGGCAGATTGCTGGGTCCTGGCCTGCACCCAGGAAAGAGAGTTACTTCTCTTACAAGAGCAATGACTGGAAACCTTCCCTGAAGAAGACTCTGTAAAGCCTGCAGAGGCATGATCCCACTTGTACTGCCTACTTCTAATCCCTTCCAAAAATACATAACCCTTTCTATACCACATCTCCTTCCCTTCCTTCCAGACCAAGGTACTGCCAAACCCACAGGGCACCCTCCCAGGCTTTCTGAAATCCCGCAGAGATGAGCAGAGAGCAAAGACATCACACTTCCTCAAGGACTGTTCTGATCACTGCCTCAGTGACTGAAGCACCACGACCCCCTTGTGCTGGGTGCCCATGGAATTACTGGCTAAATACTCTCCCAGGAGCACACACTGACTGCAGCGTGGGCACAGGCACCTGCCTGAGGCTGGGAGTCTGGCTCCTCAGCTCCAAAGTCTTCCAACAAAGCTCACTTTCTGTATTTCCAGACACCTTTCACTAGACCAGGTTGCTCAAACTTCCTCCAACCTGGCCTTGAACATTTCCAGGGATGGGGCATCCACAATTTGTTCCAGTGCCTCACCACCCTTAGAGTAAAGTTACTTGTTCCATTCTTTGTTTGCTNAGATCACAGAATCATGGAATGGTTTCATCTGGCTCCAACCCCCCTACCATGGGCAAGACACCTTTCACTAGACCAGGTTGCTCAAACTTCCTCCAACCTGGCCTTGAACATTTCCAGGGATGGGGCATCCACAATTTGTTCCAGTGCCTCACCACCCTTAGAGTAAAGTTACTTGTTCCATTCTTTGTTTGCTTGTTGTTAAAACTGTTTTCTCTGTGTACTTTATAAAGATTCTGAGCATCTTGCTAAGGATTTTAGATATCACCTCGAAGCAGAGGCTTCTGACTCTCAGGTGGATAGATTTATCTCTTGGTCTGTTCCTGGAAGTTTAATTCTACTAATGGGGCCACATTCTCTAAATGCTGCATTTTTTATTGCCCAAGTTCACCACTGGATCTGGGCTCTAATACTCAACAGGGCTCTTGTCTATATTTGCACTTAGATCCTGCTTTAGCTGACCATTACCTGGTGCATTTCATAGACACTGCAAATAAAGGTTGCAGTGAAATTGCAACTCCTGTGCTGCATATGTATTGATTAAAAAGGGGGGGAATGATATCTTACCATTTCCTTTAACACTTTAATTCTTTACTGGGGAGGAATGGGGAAAAGCTGAGCAGAGAACTTCAAGGTGGTTGAGCCCTGTGGGTTGGCTGAGGGACATCTGCTCAACTTAGAGGTTATGGAAGAGGAAAGTCTTATGAACCTACAGTGATCTGGTTTGAATTTTAGTTCCACAAGGACAGAGAGGGAGAAGAAACCCTGCTCCCCACTGTTAACAACACTGTAGCATACACTGCTGAAATTCTGTCTTCAGTCACAAATATCCTGGTCTATCACCTTTCATTTCTGTTACAAACCTAATGAAAGGTTATGCCAGGGTCCCTAATTTTCCACATGGCACTGAGGACAGCAGCTGTACATGATATTCATGCCAGCACCACTAAATCTATTTTGTTCACTGGAGCTATTCTGAATTTTTAATAATTTAAGTTATGAATTTGGCTCTTTAAAGCTACTGTTACTTCTGTCCAAAGTAATCTCACAAAGGAGGCAAAAAAGCGTTTAATAGAGTCAGAGACTTGCTAAACAAAGAAACTACAGTTGTTGCAAACTGATCCAGTCCCTGTTTCTCACATTACTGCACCAATGATTTCAGTTCTACCCTAAAGAGTTTTAGGGTGTAAAGATCATTTTAACTTATCTACACTATAGTAACACCAGGGATGGATTATGCATGACTGGGGCCATGTACAGCATACAGTTTTTTTGTGAGGGATTCAGTCATTCCACACACAATTCGTGCTCTGTACTGAGCGAGAGGCTGGGTTTGTAATGTGGAAGGCTATCACCACACTTTCAGCTGAGTTCTTCTAATTAATTTCCCCTTAAAATAGAGTGCAAACGTGTTACTGCATATGCTCTCGTCTTAGACAGTTTAGTATTTTATTATTAGCTAAATACTAAGTCAACAGAACTAGGAAAGAACCAGTAGACACGGAAAATAGAGAATAAACCTGTGAAAACATTCAAATCTACACGGTTGCCATGAGAAGTGATTTACTGCATGCAAGTTCTCAAGACACAGTGAGGGACTGTTTTGCCTAAGTCATGCCAATTTACAGGGCAACTTTCAGCATTTCTTTTTATTACTACAGAATTGAATTCACAACTTGTTTCCTCTTTTCCTCAGACTTGATTAATTACCATGTTAACATAACTACTATTCTCCTGCTTATAATGGGCTTCCTTCTAAAGTGCTGCCCCAGCAAAATAAACCAGGGGAAAGCTCCTAGCTCTTTGCTCTAGCACTGCAATCCTTTCTAATCTCACTATTTTTCAAATTTATGTTCCATTCCAATAAAGCTTGTGTGAATATTACAGCAAATCAGATAATACAAGGTTATGACCCTTGTAATTGATCCTTCAAGGTTCTTTTTTCCTTTTTTTTCCAGTTGACGTGGTAAAANTGCAAGTATCAAGGGGGCAATGCTCCCATCCTGTTCAGCGGGCTGGAGTAGTGTATTATGTGAGGACAGGGTTAAACATTAGCTACTACTTAAATAATTTCAAACAAATAAAAGCAGCTTAAAATAAAAAGTTAAATTTCCATTTGTAGAAAAATGCACATTTAAATGAACACGGACCATGTATCTCAGCACTAGGAATCAGTTTTCTGGAGCAATGGTTTCTGTGTCACATGACCACTGGAATAAAGTGATTAATTGGACTGTCTCAGTAAATGCGATCATTACACTTTTAATTAACCTTTTCAACCTCTTACACCTTTTCGTTTTGTTATGCATTAGATTTTTACAGTTTTCCAGTTATTATGCTTGACTACTCTTAGAACAATGTGGAGCTCTGTTAGATAAGAAAAACAATTGAAACAGCTCTAACTGTTCTTAACAGGAAAATACCACTGATACTGTCATCATCAGGGTAGTTATAAATCAGGTGCAGGACAGACATTCTGAACTCTGTGGCTACGTTCCCACCTAATTTTTGTTTTGGCAGCACACTGTTATTTAATGACTCTGGCTACCAGGAAACTAGCTTTTGGAAATTCTTTCTCAACCTAGTTATAATTAC
>VYZR01070920.1:1949-21946 GCA_013400675.1 Oxylabes madagascariensis | reverse complement strand
AACCTTAATCAATGTCCAAAATTATGCAGCACTGTGGCTGAGACCCTGTCAGAATAGGATACAGTGCCACACAGCTCTTCTGTTTAAAAACAACTGTGGTACATAATGTAAAATATCTATTTTATATATAAATATAGTTCATTTTTTTCTTCAGTTTACAAGTAGTATACATGTCATGAAATAACTGAATAAAATTTTTAATAAAGTTCAAAAACTTTTCCCTTTTTAAAAAAATTACATCCAAATCAACACTACTGTGCTGAATAAAAGGAGGTTGTGTTGCTAGTACTGATCTTTTTGTCTTGAAACATTTATCTGAACTGTTTTCCTTCAACCAACACCACCTGACAAATTTAATGCAAAAAAGTCTTACAGTATACATTCCCAAGTTAAACGAAAATATTTGCAAATAACAGTATTTCTAGCAACCAGGAAACGGTCCAATTCATTTTGCCATTCAGTTCATTGATGAAGGTTATGGTATTTTTGGTATTTTTATTTATTTCTGCGAGCATTTAATTACATTCTCTCTTCTTCCTTTCTTTATTTGAAAAAGAAAAAAAAAGCAGAAAATTTCACATTTGCAAGCAATTCCAGCTGGCTGCCAGTTGAGGCTGCAGGATCACGCACCTGGAAAGCATACATTGCCTACAAGCACATTATGGAGGATACTTTTGAAACTTCACCTTTAAAGCAATACATCTATAAAGATGCTTAGCCAGTGCCCACAAAGAGCGTTAAAATACCAAAGCTGAATTCTTCCCCTAAAATTCTGTGCACTGGGTGCAGAAGATTCTACTCTACTGACAATGGAAAAGACAGGATGAAACAATTTGGGGGAGGGAGTGGTTTTGTTGTTGTTTGGGGTTTTTTTTACCTCCAGTCATGGCAGTTATGATTACTGGCTTTCAAAATCATCAGAAGAGATCTTGGCATTTCCTATCAGATTATAGGGATGTGAGCCCAATAAAAATTATACCAGTTTACAGCTAACTAAGGACAGACAGCTTGCTAGGCTTTAAACGGAGACCAACAAAGTTTAGACATTTTCTTCTCTAGGTAACAAGTACAGGATCCAACACCATTTCCCTTAGTTTAAATTAACAGGAAATGGAAGTTAAATGGAAATAATCTTTCTGGGGAAACACTGATTTATTTGGAAGAACAACAAGAAAGCTCGCAAACCTGATAGTATGGCCTTGCATCCCAATTTAATGGCCATTTTGCTTCATTTTAAATGCTTTGTCCAACTGTACTTGATGCCTATACATTTGTGAAGGGCTACAAAAGTGTGGCTTCATGGGTGAATCAGACTGCTCCCAGCAAACACCACACCGGACAGCAAAGAAATCACTTTGTTTATCACTCATCTAAGAGTGTCTAAGAAGAGACAAATTTTCTCCATTTTTTTTCTATTGTAAGGCTGCTTAGCCATAGCAGCTCTACCTAAATTTCCAGTAGAACCCAGTTAGGTTTGTATTCAGAAGGACTCTTCAGCAATACTCATGTGTACTCAGTTTTTACTGACATAATTCCTGATCAGGCCAATAACAGGATTAACCAGACAAAAAGAAAAATACCAAGTGATGTACTTACATTTTTCAGCTTCCTACTATAGTCAGTGTTCCTGGTTGCACACACAAACNAAGACATACTTTCCAAGAGGCTGTATGCAACAGATCACATTTTCCCTAACAAAAGCCTGCTGAATGCTTCTGGTCTCTGGAAGTACATGAAAGCTAAGAAGATGTAGTTCACACATTCATTTATTCATAACATGGGAGTATTTTGTCACCATTATTTCAATCATTAAATTAGAATTCTGGGAGTACAAATAGAAAATGTGTTTATAATGGTCCCACAGTAAAGTAGGACAGTGCCAAAATATTTCCTTTAAACAGAGTTGCTGATTTCTTAAAAAAGGAAGACAAAAGTCCTCACTGCTAAAATACATTCTGCAGTTATCCAACAGTCAGATTCTGCTCTGCAACCCGTACAGATTCTGGAAACAACTGAACAAGCATAAGAGGCATCACCAAACATTAAGAAAATATTGTGGGTGCTTCTGTGGAAACAAAGATTGCAAAGAACAAAGTGAATGGATGAAGCAACAAAGACCCTGCCATTTAAAACAGAGTGTGCTGTGAAAAACATTTATTTTTTAAACGTATACTTAAGCACTCAGACTGAACATTG
This sequence comes from Oxylabes madagascariensis, assembly GCA_013400675.1. Taxonomy (NCBI): domain Eukaryota; kingdom Metazoa; phylum Chordata; class Aves; order Passeriformes; family Timaliidae; genus Oxylabes; species Oxylabes madagascariensis. Next base: position 19,750 of record VYZR01070920.1, on the reverse strand, counting down.
GCATCATCCTTCTCAACTTATTTCTTGCTCTTAAGTTCATGGAAGAGAGGCAGTTTTATGTTAAAAACAACAAAGTACAAAGTTTGTGCAAACATAAACAACATGTCAAAATCCAGCAAAGAAAGCATTAAAAAATGAAGGAAATATGTAGGTGCTGAAAACTAAGTAAGACTACTTGAGATTTAGTAAAGATTGAGTGCTGATTATTTATAGTGGAATTGTCTTCTACTATAACACTAAGACCACTCCAGCATTAAAGTTTATCTGACAAAACCAAAAATAAATGTATTCAAATCTGTTAGAACAACAAAAGACTAAATATAGGCAATGGTAAACAAAGTATTTTTGATAACATCTTTTTAAGCCAAAATTTTGTCCACTAATACCCACACAACAAGAAAAATAGAACAGTCCTGTTTTTTTTCTTAGTAAAATAACAGTGGAAAAGAGACTTGTTTAACAAGCCACAAAAAAATTCCTTACAGCATTAGCTCATAACTTTTATAAGCAAAGTGATCCAAAAAATAGATCTAATGCATGCCTCAATTAATATCTATATGAAAAAAAATGGTTAAAATGTCATCATCTTAAGCGTATGCAGTAATGTCATACTCATCCTTTACCACAGAACAAATAATATTTTCACCATGTTTAAAAAAATCACCCAAAAGTCTTCAAAGAGGGAAAAAATCACCTTCATGCTTTGGGAACTAGCTAGCAGAAGACAGCCTTCAACATATTTCTCTAAAACAGTCATGGATTGGCTTGTACACCTCAACTCAGTTACTCAGCGTGAACTTGGACAGTGCTAGGAAAACATTTGGCTCATTTCCACAGCTGCTTTCTCTGAAGCCCTCATATGCAGTGGAGAGCCAGGCCAGCTCTGAGGGGTTTATGATGCCAGGTTTAACTTGGTGACATACTGAACAGCTCTGCTTCGAGCTCCACCCTAGTCAAAGCCTCTCAACCCGCCTCCACCAAGGTAGTCTATCCTTCCTCAACCCCAAAAGATTAAGGCTTTTATCAGAAGAACTCTTCCTCTCTGGTTTCATATGGAGATTAGGGTTTTATATCAAGATTACGGATTGTTCTGCCACTCTCTCCAGTCAATCATTGTAATGATTTTACAGGACAATGAGGAACCTATTTCATTGAAGTATTATCAGATTTAGAAGAAATACATCACATAGCCCCCACTCACTGCCATATAGAGGTCAGGAAGAATCGCATATTAGAGTCAGAAACTTGGGAAGGAGCAAAAAATAGTATTCCTTAAAACAAGGACACTAGCCAATTCAATTTTCAGAGCCTTTGAATTTTCCCAGACAATGCCTGAACACCATGAAAACTTGCCCAGCTTCCACTGCCAGAAAGGAATTAAAAAAAGAAGGTACTGAAATTTAGTATATTGTTTCCATATATTTTTCTAAAATGGATATGTCTCACCAGGATTTCATTAGTGATCTTTTTGGCCAAATGAAATTAGACCATTCAATCAACTCAGCAGCATTTGCCTGTCTGTAGAGCAATAACGTCTGCTATAACTGCAATATTACATGATAGACCCAAAACTTTCAGGAAAACTTCTAAATAACACCAATCATAAATTTTGTTAATTTTATGAAAGCATGGGGTGCTTTTGCTTTTAAAAGGTGGGGACCTTGTGCAATTTGTGTGGTAGTGGGTGTGTGGCTTTGGTGAAAAACTATCTAATTTGTGGCATTTCCAGTTCACACAGACTTCCTCAGCCCAATTACTGTTTGTCTCAAGCTATAGCTCTTGCAGGAAAATGAAGAGACCATGCTTATGCCTGCATCTCATACAATCTGAGAGGCTTCTAATGTCCTATATTGCACCATCAGAATAGTTTAATCTGAAATAACATAGCTGTGACTTCTTTTCCCCCAGACTACAATATTTATTAGTTGGACAAACAAAAAAAAGAATGTCATCAATTTAGATTAGGAAAACCCCTAAGTCCCTCAGAATCTCATTGCCTAACTAAAACAGTATTTTCACAAAATCACAGAATAAACTGAGTTGGAAGGGACCCACAAGTATCACCAAGTCCAGCTCCCGGCCCTGCAGAGGACATCCCCAAGAGTCACACCACAGGCCTGAGAGCATTCTCCAAGTGTTGTCCTGTTTTACAGAGCTGTGGTTGATGTCTCTGGGACAAAACCTGTCGAACAGGTTTTTGAATCTATTCATCCCAACACTGAAAGGTTTCCAAACCTCTGTTTCCTATTTGCCTTACACTAATTACAGTTCTATAGCCTTTTTGCTCATTCTTATATATTTACTATTGCATCACATGCACCTGAAGCTGTAACATGTTAGTCACAAACTGCTGTTGTACTTACTTGATGGTAACTCTGTTTGATGTGTCTTGTAGATCACCAGGATCAAAAAGCTGAGATTCCTTAAGTCCTAGTTCTTTACAGCCTCTTAAGAATAATATGATATTATCCTGAAAAGAGACAAAAAGTATAAAACCTCAATACTTTAAACTCTCCTTAATTGAAAAAAAAATCTTACCAAACCAACTTCTCCCTACTTTAGTAACTGCTCATGAACAGTCATACCATTAGCTACATGAAGAACCAAAGACATTTCCAGTTCTCATAATTTAAGAAGTCAGTGTAGATTTTGTTTGAAAACCAGATACTTATGAAACCTTTTTCTTTTTTTTTCCAAGATATGTAACTACAACAAGCTTGTTGACTTGCTTCTTTTCAAACACAGATGTTGGCAACTTTTTAAACTGAAAAAGCCCCACTAATTTCTCCACCTACTGCTGGAGGCTGCCACACAACCTCAGCATGTTACAAAGTAGAAAAGGCAGGATTTTTGAAGGGAGCAGGAAGAGTAGATATAAAAAAGCCCACCATTTAAGCAAGAAATTTGTTCAGAAAACACTTTGCATGTCAGATATGAGCAAGCCAGTTAACACAACTGCTCTCTTGCCTCTCCAAACGTAACCAGTCAGAAGGCACTGAGAAAAGAGATAGGTGCTTTCTTTCTTCTGAAATAAAAACCTTGAAGCTACACCTCACATGGCCGCTAAGAAGAAACAACAACAATTTTGTAACACTTCTTATGGAGGATTTACTCTTTCCAAAGTGTAAATTAGAAGTCAATAATTAAGAGAGGCTAAGTAAAAATTGATACAAGTCTCTTTCAAACCAAGCCCAAGCGATGACACTTTGGTTTGCACCAAGGAGATTGAATCTGCATGTGTGCATACGTAGTTAATGTAGGTTTTATACATATGCATGTACACCACTCCCCTGTTACAGAACCAGCGAATATGTTTTACATGGATAAACCTTGCAGGCCAGCAGAGAATAAGTTTTTAGATACATACGTTTCTAGATCAGCAATTGCAATGGTAGATGAGTGGATAAGTAAAGATACAATGTACAGCCTGATATTCTTCGAGGAGTCTCCTCTCAGACCTACAGCTGAGCTGCCACATGGAGATTTAGAGAGGAGCAGAACCACAGCGTGTGGTGGAGACCTGTTTTCATAAAAACTGGGAAGCAGAGGAGCCTGGCGGTGTTCAGCTCTTACCCACTCTGCCTGACAGAGCAGGATTGGCAAGCAGGGCTCTCCCCACATCTGCTCCCAGGCCCATCCTGGGGCTCAGGGACAGCAAGCAGCCCGGTTTGCTCTGCAAGCAGCATGCTAATCGCCGTGGCTCTCGGCATGCCAACACTCTCGCACACAAAGCTCGCCAGCCACACCACAGAAAACACAGACTTGGAAATTCAGAGGAGTTCAAATCTCCCTTTCTTCCCAGGCTGAAACTTAACAGCTCTGGAGGGGAGCCGGGGGGGAAGGAACAGCAGTTGAGAGAGCAGAGAGCCCATAACCCAGAGAGACAGCATCATTCATGACAAGAAAAAAAGATGCCTGTAAAATTTTCCATCTGGCTTACTGTTTGCACTATAATTTTTCCAACTGCATCATGAATAACTCTTATGTTTAGTCTTTGATGGAGGACAGTCCTGGCCGCTCTCAAATGGTTGGTGGAGCAATGTGTAAATCTAATAAATTGAATAAAAATGCAAAAGCATTCAAAAAAAGTTCTTAACAATATTTCCAAATTTAACAAAAATATACAGGACATGGAGGTCACAGTAACCTAATCGACTTAGAAAACAATCAAAGGAGGAGGAATGCCGAAGATAACAAATCTTTATGCCAGAAGTTCACATCTGAGTTATGATAAGCAGTAACAAAAATACCAGTTATTTGGCAGCCACGTAGTTTGGAAACTCAGTTCTTCTGCTGATGAACAAATACCTACTTCTCAAAAAAACAGTGTCACCTACTCCTGCTTGTCTACATGCTTTTATTTTGATGGTCATCATATGAATAATGTTTGCCAAAGTCACTAACATTATCCCCCAAACAATGCCTCAGAAAGCTGGTATCTTGTATGGGCACAAATAACCACACATGCCAACAAGATGCCATCAGAGAATCCTGAAATAAGTTTTTGCTTTTGCTAACAATCTTATAATTTTTCCTTCCCAATGGTCCTAAAAATGGCACTTTGTTGAAAAGGACTGAAGAAAAATCCAACAAAGAAAATGCTTTCAAGTGATGTATTTACTCAAGGACACCTGCCTAGGCTGCCTGACCCCAAGCCAAAAATGTATCTCATACTACTGCAAAACTAAACTTTTCCTAGTTGCTCTAGTACAGATGAAATTCACATTTGTTAGTTCCATTGAGTCACTGGAGAAAAGCACACCTAAGCCACTGAAGGGAGAAAGGAGTCTTAAAGTTAAGACACAGCTCCCAGTAGAGCTTTCTCTCAGTATTACTACACCTTACATTGACCAGGTCCTGTTTTCTTCAGTTCTCAGAAAATTTTGCTTTTATCTTTCAAGAGGATTTATTGCTCAGTGTCTGTTAGCTGCAACTATGTAATTTTTGTAATCACCTAAAATGTCACTCTGTCATTGCTGAAGAAACTAAAGAAAGCAGAAAAAACCAGATTTACAAGTAGCAAGATATAAAAACCATCCTTACTTTAAATAGGTGACTGAAAAGACACATTTAATGTGCCTGCCCAGCTCCTTACAACTTTGCAGAGTTAAATAGGTCATGCAAGTGGGTCATACTGTAGTGGCAAGGATCTCAGGGTGGACAGCTGCTGTGCTTCAGCTAACAGTGATATCTTTTACAGTGGTCTCAGAAGACACACGACCAGAATTTGGTCCCTCTGGCAGCCCCTATGAGGCACTATCACACAATTTCTTCAATATAATAAATGGAGATGATACTGCTTTTCTCAGCCATTACTTTCTGCAGCTGCAGTGTTGGAGTAGACAGAGAATCGGTCACTTGGTCAGCACATCATTTCCTACAGCCCCATAGGACGAGCAACTGTCTCTTGCTGGCTCCTCTTGGTTTTATCCCACACCACTGTGCAATCAAAAACCTTCTTCTGGCTTTTGTCCTTCATACACACTGAGGAACAGCAAGCTGATAGGTTACAGCCTAAATTTATTTTCCCAATTATTATATATTATTTAATATATAAAATTTTATGTCCACAAATATCTATGTTTATATAGATCTATAAATTACAGATCGGTAATCTATAGATATCACAGATAGCAATACAATTTTATCTGTGCTCAATCTATAAAATGACAGAAGGTCTAAATAGGCTGCATAGAGAAGACAAATGCTGCAGTGTGGTGACAGACAGGACACAAACACAGGATTCAGTGATAAGTTAAATCCCAACCCTTTTCTGCTTGCCTCAGCAGAGTCCTGACAGTTACTGTTACATCAGCATTAGAAGCAATGTCATTTACTTTTAAGTATAGAAAGCCAAAAATTATTAAGGTAAATTTTTCACTATACTGAATTTCAGAAACAAAAAATTAACCAACACACAAAACTGCAAACTCCCAGGCAAAACCAGCCATGAACCAGTAAGAAGGGTCATGGACAGATAAGGGTACAGCGCACTGACTCTTTGAGAACTTAGTCAGAAGGATGCATGGAAAAGAAGGGAAAAACGCTGCTGCTCTCACAGCTGCATTTCAACACCACCACCTTTTCATCCTTTCTAGTGTGTAATCTGACAGACTCACCTCTACAAAATCACTTTGCCTGGACAATAATCTGACGATAATGCAGAGAGAGTANGAAGATAACACACTGCTCACTTGCACTAGTTTTTTTGTTGTTGTTTTAACCTGTGTGTTATGAATACGAAAAATGTTCACTGTATAGCATTAAGCAATTTTCCTCACACACGAAGTGGAGCATAAAATCTTGAACTCGGTAAAAAAACCCTCAGAAATTGGCAGTTGAGTAGGACAGACACCCTGGAAAGCCACCACAAATTCACACAGTAGCACTGCCAACACACAAGATAGTTCAAGCTAGAGAGAATCAAATATTCACAGCAGGCAAATTCTCTCCATAGGATCTGCTGATCAGATGCAATGGCAAACAGCTTGAATTTGGCCTACTTCCATTCCTTTCATCCGCCACAATACATACAAAACAGTCTCACTGTATTCGCACTGCAAATCAGTTCTACAGCTTATCACTGTGGAGCCATCGTTTGTCAGATGCTACTGCATGGCCCGGATGAGATGTTCAGATAAACTTGGGGAAAATAAAAGCAAGCCAAGCTGTATGTCTGCACAGAACACTGAATAAAATGCCAAATACATGCCAGTTCTGCAAGCTGGAGATATTATTAGATGTTAGTAGCACTGCTCTGTTTTGCAGGACAGCTGCAGACAAACAGGTGGCCTTTTTCATTTCTGGAATGCTGATATTTTCCCTGCTCCAGAATAAATTAGAAGATGTCTAAAATTAAAAGAAAAAAAAAATTTCCAAACTGCTTTTCTGAGCAGTTTCCAATAGACTCCGAAAAGCCTTTTGTTTGGCCTCAACGTTTCTTCCTAATTCCCTTATTTTTCCATTTTATGTAAGTAATTAGTGGTGGTAAGTTATCTATACAAAAGCAGTGATATGTGAATCAGCATATTGCCCGATTCACAGGTTCACAGAAATAATGAAATATTCAGTTCAAGTCCATCAGGAAAAAACTTCTATAAGAAAGGCTGGGAACTTTTCATTATATGTATATATACATGTATACATACATATACATATACACACACACATACATGTATATATGTGTTATAATTTCTCCAATATGCTTTTCTGTGTATATTTAACTATATAAATACGTTTAACAATATATATGTGTGTGTGTGTGTTCTACTGTTCATCCAATATGTTTTGCTGTATATATATAATAAAACTACATAAAAAAATTGTTTTCTGTGGCAAGTTCCAAATCAGTAGATTTGGAAGGAAACGGATCATAGTTAGGACACATTCACTTAGAAGCTGAGGATGGTTAATCTCCAGAAGAGTGAGGATGACAGCACACCAGAACTGAAGGCACCTCCCAGAACAGCAAGGGGACATAGGGCTGCTTACATCCCCAAAGGATTCTGGCACACAGTAGCCTCACCCACGAAAATTAAACGCTAGTGGGAAAAAAACCAGAAAGAGATGATCCCTGGGAGCAGGGAGGGGAAGCAGGACTTACCAGCCCGTCAGCCGGAGCGATGCTCGACCCCCCGGCGCCGGGGGAGCCGCAGCCCCCGCACTCCAGCCAGCGCAGCGGCGCTCCCCGGCAGCCGCCGGCTCCGGGGCACGGCCCGGGAGGGGAGGCAGCGCAAAGGAGGAGGCAGGTCCAGAGAATAAACACCGCGATGATCAGATTGAAGCAGCAGGAGAAGGGCTCACCGGGCGGGCACAGCACTGCCCGGCTCCGCAGGTAGAGCCTTCCAGCACGCCCCTGAGAAGCTGGTGAAGGCTGCCTTTGCCAAGAAAGCCCAGCCTTTTTCTGCTTCTTTTCGGGCAGTCAAGGAGTAAAAGATGTGTCTCCTTCAGTAACAGTCCTGCTTCCTTGTCAGAAAGGCAAAACCACCTTTGAAATAGTGTGAAGAAACGGGCCAGTTGGAACTGTACTTCAGCTGCACAAAACACACCAGAAACCCCAAACGTGGCTCTAAGTGGCCTTCAGGTAATATCCAAGTCTGCCTGAAGATAAAAATCATAGAATCATAAAGTCATCAAGGTTGGAAGAGACCTTCAAGATCATCCAGTCCAACGATCCACCTAGCACTGCCCCTGTAACCCCTAAACCACTAAACCACATCACCCAGTGCCAGATCCAGGTGCCTCTTGAACACCTCCAGGGATGTGACTCCACCACATCCATGGGCAACTTATTCCAATGCCTGATCATCCTACAGAGAATTTTTTTTCTAATACCCAATCTGAATCTCCCCTGTCTCACCCTAAAGTCATGACCTTCAGTCCTCTCACTGTAGGCATAGCAGAAGAGACCAGCCTCCACCTCACTAGAACCTCCTTTCATAAAATTGTAGAAAGCAATGAGGTCCACCCTGAGCCTCCTCTTCTCCAGGCTAAACAACCCCAGCGCCCTTTGGGTGCCTCAGTACTCCAAAGAAAACTTGGCTGGAAGTGCCAAGAAGCCTAGATCCTGCTGCTCCCAACCAGACTCACTAGGGCAAAAACCTGCAAGTGCCTAGAGCAAGAAGATAGTCCACAACTTTGATGCTGCTACTGATTGCATAAAAATTCATAATTTTTCAATAATGTGAGTGGAAGCTGAGCACAAGAGAGAACATGAGCAACAGCAGACTTCAACCCAACAGGCAAAAGCAAACCACGGGAGGGTGGGAGGGGTGCACACAGCATGAGCACAAGGCTGATGCTATGATTTCACTAGTTAAGTAGGTCCTGATATTACCCCTTGCTACATCAGGTCATTATCCCTGAAGGCACAAACAAAACATTTAAACAAATGGGGGCTCAGTCAACTTCCATGTCTTCGGGGGAGAGCGCAGATGATGATCAGATGATGTGAACTCCCTCAGATTTGCCAAAACCAAGATACACCCTAAGATGGCTTTGTTTACAGCGCTGAAAACAGAACATAGGCAGGCAGGGAAAAAAAACCCAGAACATTTCCAGGCTATGAACTGGCTCTGATACTGATGAAATCACAGCCAGATGTCAAACAGATGTTAGATTTCACCAGGTCTTGAAGAGAGGGTGCCTATCTGATGCCATATTCTATGGCAACAGCCATGCTTTGGCCAAGGAAGAGGACAACATTTCATTTCCACCCCTTCCCTGCAGCTCACTCTCTCAGCTTTTTAGTACCAAATGCTTGGCTTGTAAGGTATTTGGTCTCAGTTTTATGACTTCGTCTGTTACCCATCTTTCACTTTTTTTTGTTTGTTTGGATTTTTTTTTGGTTTTTTTTGTGAATAAATTTCATGAAGAGCAGGGTTAAAAACAAGTTCTCATACAATGAATTGTAGCCAAGCACTCCCAGAAGCTGCTGGGACTTTACCTTGCAAATTGAGAGTCAAACGGGTAAAAAACCAAAACCAGCAAAAACATAAAGCATGGTTCCTTTCGTTGTGATGGAAAGAACTCTTATTTACCTCACTCTGCCTTCATGGTGGGGCTATGAACTGGGTCAATATGAAAGTTACGTCAGAGTGGGTTGGGGAAAGAGCTACAGAAGAGACAAGAATGAAAGAAACATCACAACATCATGCTCTGAGGGCAACCTGAGCTCCCATCTGTGGCAGCTACTTCTTCTCCATCCTCCTGGCAATAGTTGTGCTACCTGTCTGAAGGAGAGGAAGAAAGGTCCTGAAGACAAATTTGAGCTTTATTTGCACTCACATTATGAGTGTGGGAGTATGACTAACCTAAACACAGATCTCAAGGGTTTCAACCTTGAAATCACAGCTAGTGCCACAATGGTTCCCTCTGGACATCCTCTGGGGAAACTGGACACTTTCCTTTCTCAGCACATCCCTGCAGCTGTTGTCCCCACAAATGAGCTCTACAGCAAAATTTAAAAATGGGCAAGAAATTCAAAACTAAGGAGAACATGCTGTTTCCTAAGTTTAGTTTATTTGTGTGTTATTGTACAGACCCAAAGTGTCAAGAAAAAGTACAGAGTCTGACTATGGATTTATAAGTACTCAAAAGACAGCCATCCCAAACAAACTGCTTAAAGGAAACAAAAATACATAAACTTTAAATCTAAAGTTACAAGTCATAAGAACCACTACACCAAATATCGTGAAAACAAAATTTAAGTAAAGGAGACCACCAAAGAAACTAACCTGAGCATTAAATATGAGAGAGGTTTTTTTGTTGTTTTTTTTTTTTTTTTTTTTTGCTAGACACAATGTTAAAGCTTATCATTCTGTATAAAAAGAACCCCAAAAAACCATAGATACATGAAGTTAAATTACCTCATGAGCAATATACCCAAAAGGTACAGCCCTAGGGTAGTCCAAAAGAACACCACAAATAGCCTAATCTTCAACACAAGTTAGTCCTTCATGTGTTACGTACAGTCATCAATTAAACCAAGCAGTGCTGAATAAACCTGAGTCCTTCCAGACTGCTGTCAGGGTAATTGCGTGTTAAGCCACAGCACAACAGATACATTTTAAAAACTATTTATATCTTCCTGCTAAAAGGAGTACTTTGGTGGTAAAGATGATTACCTATGCAAAGCAAATGTATGTGCTAAGATTTATTCCATGTTTTCCTTAATTATAATAGCAAGTCTACAAAAGATAATAGCTTTTTTTCACATAACCTGGCTTCTTTTCTCTGCCTGCAGAGTCCAGGCTTCACGGGATCCCTTTGATCACATTTGATATCCCAGGGCACTGACACCCAACACCTGCTTTCTATATTTTGACTTGACTGTAGAGAAAATAACCTTGTTTTCCAGGAAGAGCAGTGTTGACTATTCAAGGCACCCAGCTCCAGGAAACCGTCAGATTCAACTTGCAAAAAAAACTTTTGGGATGGAGTGGGTTTTGCAGAGAAGAAAATGAGGAAAAATTCTGTGCATCATGACGTGTTCACCTGAAAAGGTGTGTCTGATTGTATTATTAATTATCTGACCGGTATCATCTATTATAAACCAGTACAGGTAACACAAAGCATAATCAGTGCATCTGCGTGCAGCTTCAGAGATTACCATCTGAAAAAATACTTCTCAATCTGTGATCACTACTGACTGCTTTTATTTTTTTTCTGTCACTACATCCAGAGCAGGTGGCAAGGAAAAAAAAAATAAAGGAAACAGAAATGAGCAATAGTGAGATTCATACATAATGCTTTTCTGATACACAAGAACCTGATTAATTAGAAACACAAAACTGTGTTGGGGGTATAGCCTCAATTCTTACCTTCCGCATGCAATTTATCAGCTGTCTTCCCAATCAGCACAGAAGCAGATTTCATCACAATTGTATAATCCCTAAAGGGTTTTAATAAAAATATGTGCATGATGAACATAATCTGAAGTTTTGTGACGCCCAGCTATATTGGACCAGCTGTGCATTCAGGGCCAGAGAATAGCTGAAATTTTCTAAAGTTTATTTTTAAGGTCTGAAACTGTAAAGGTACAAAAGAAATTGGCACCTAAAATTAAAATCAATATGACATCAAACCTCTAAAACTGAATGTATGACCACCACCTGGCAGCCTCACAACACTTTTTCTAATTGCAGTAACTACTCACTTCTAACATGACTTTACTTTCTTGCCCCTTTTCTTTTACATGGTATGTTCCCTTTTGCTTAGTATGTTAAGTAAAGCTATCTTCTATTTAAAGCCAGAGAATTCTAACACTTGTCAGTACTTGGACTTCTCTCAGTAGACAGCAATCTACCTCAGAGATCAGGACACTTTGCATCCTGAGCTCTTGGAGGGCCTCTTCATCACTCTGTCCAAGTACAACTGCTGTAGGTGGGCCTCAACAGATACAAGAAAGCTGCCTGTGGGGGCCGGGGGCCTGGCAGTAGCTGTTAAAATCAGACCAAATCTCTATTCCCCAAGGCAAACAGCAAAATAGTGAAACCACCAAGGAGGACTCATTCCTGTTCAGTTCGTGACCTCTGCAAAAAAACCAACAAATTCCACTTCTCCTTTCAAACTAAACATCTACTCTTTATTGCCAAGGAATATGTTTTAATAATCTGTGGTGTTCAGGGTTTGATAAACATCAGAAATCTTTCTGCTGCTGTTACACGATACCTGACACATATTTTCCCCCCACTCACAGCTTTGCATTTTCATGCCAACATTACATAAAACACACTGGACTTCTTAAATGTTCAGGTTGGGGTCTCCTTAAAACACTTCTAAAAGAAGCCGCTCAAGTCCAAAAACCACAATTTTTTTTTAATTGGCTATTTCTACTGAATGAAGTTCCAGCACATTCCCCATGAAAAACCTACCTTGTTGTTTTTACTTCCACTGAAAAAATAAATAGAAAGCTTTCATATTTAGGTGTCTAAAATTACTTTGGTAAGGAAAAGGAAGGGGAAGAAAAAGAATAATTTTCAATTTTGTGCAAGTGAATTTTACAGACAATAAAAATATCTGTGCAAAAATATGCTCAGTAGATCAGTGCCCATTCATGATTTTGATCATATACAGTATAACAGCTTGAATTATTGAATACTACAATACTATATCCATGTGTCTGTTGTTTCTTTCCCAGATATGAAAACATAACTTGGTGTCTAGATGGCATGGCCATAATTATCAGTGATCTTGACTATTGCCAGCTTTGGTGGGGTTTTTTATGGTAAATATTCATGGCAAGATGAGCTACCCAGTAGTCTGGCAGTGATTTTTTTTCCATTTCTTTTCAACCATCGGTAAGTAGTCTCTAGATTCAAAAAATAGCATGACTATTCCTGAAGCTATTGTAGCTGCAAACCTAGATTGACTACACAGAATAACCTACTTAAATTACTTAAATTGCTACTGTTCACTAAGTCTATAGTGGTCATGCAAGCATGCCTTTGAAGAGCCATTTGGAAATCAGGATTAATGGATTACATCTGAATGCCAGAGTAATTTGCAGTTGGGAAGACTAAGCTTTCAGGAGGAATAAAATGTAGTACAATAATAAAATGTATTTAAGAAGCAGAATTTCCTTAAATTTATGGAACAGAACCAATGATTAAAGCAAGAGAGAAAGAAAAACTTCTTTAATATTGTGCATTCCTATTTGCAAAGCATTTTCCCAGCTCTTTCACAATGTCTTTTTTTTGGTTCCTCTGGACAGCAGAAAAGAGGATGAGAAAGGATGTGTCCTCTTACAGGACTGATAATCCTGTTGTTCAGTTTTCTTTAACACGTTAGAGGTGCACTACTGCAACACTCTCTCTCCCCTCAGAATACACAAAGCAACAAGGGTAGGGAGATGTGTTCATCACACGGATCACACCGGGTCTTTAGAAACAGCATCTAAGCAGCAACGATGGCAGAAAATAGCTTGTCTTGTTTGTTGGTGAAGGGAACAGAAAAGGAAAACAAATTAGCTATTACTGATAATTTATTCTTAAAACTTCAGTTAATGCCATATCCTCTGTCCTTGCCAGACCTGAGATAAACTTTTGTTTGTTTGAAAAAATGAGCCAATCATGCTTATAATTCAGCTTACCTGGGTATAACCAGTGGCTCCTGCTCACAACAGTCACAAATAAGGCCAGCAGAGATGTTCATGTACCATCAAATAACAAGCTTCCAACTCCTCATTTGCTACTTCTGAAAACTGTTTCAATTTAAAGCCACATAAAAAACGTAATAAAACTTAGCTGATGAGACTGTATAAAGGCAAACGGTAAATTTAACATAAATATGATTTTTTCCTTTCCTCAACAAAGGCCCAGGACTCAGAGTTGATCAGACAAAGGTATATCTAGACAGCAGAACCAGTAGAGAGAGTCTAGCAAGATTATTAGGCCAGGCATCCAAGACCATGAAAGCAGCTGTACTAGCTCTAGCACCAATAAGAAGGTGCCAGCAAATTAGCTGATTTAAAGCACTGCAGTCCCAGTCCCCAGCCAGCTCACGTCTCCAAACCACTCCCATAGGCGCAGATTTATGGAGAATGCAAATGTTACACATGGCTACCCAAAATCAGCTCAAGGCCAGCAGGACTTACTGGCTTTGGCAAGCACTTCTACATTGCCCTTTCTAGCGACTGGGGAATACATTCATCAGACACAGGACTGCCTTGCTTGAATGCACTGACCCAGCTGACACTCAGCACTGTGCTGAAGCCAATCAACCCTTAAATCTGGAAACCCTACTAGGAGCTACCTGGGGTCTACAACGTCAACAGATGTAGCCCCATCCAAACATACAGGGGCTACAGAGCGATGCAACCACCTTAGGTGACGCAGGAACACTGCCCAAACTGCAGCACAGGAGCCCACCCACCCAGGAGGCGCCAGACCCTCATCACACGTGTTCTGCATATTCTTTGTGTATGTGCCAGCCAGCCCAGAGCTGCACAGGGGCTTCAGCATGCCTGTGACTGCAGAGACTGTGGGGAGTCAGCTAGCACCTGAGCAGCACCCACTTTCTCAGGCTTTTGTGCTACCTGGAAATTCCTAAATGTCCCAAATGTGCTGCGCTGCACTGCTAATGGCTAAGGCCATTTGGGCCATTTGCCCTCAAATGGGAAAGGCACTGGCACCAAGCTGGTCTTCTTAAAGAGCTGATGTGGCTGTCCCGAGCAAGAGTGAGAGCTGCCAAACCCAAGTAGACTGTTCAATGAGTTGCCCACATCCACACCACAGAAGTTATGCAGGGTTCTGCATTTTCTGGCATATCTTAAACTCCACCTTCCATTATCCTGATAGAGTAGTTGACTATTTTTCCTCTTATTTACTTCCCACCCTCAGTCTGGCATTTTTATTTCTCCAATTTGCAAAGCTATAAAAGACAAGAGTATTTCTATGCTGCTTTTAAAAGAGTAAATTATATTGGAAGCTGTGAAGGAGAACACTGACCACAATCTTTGAAGTTCTTGGTGTGTAATATACTTACATAATAGCTGGTATTAAGGTTTAAGTGCTGGATTTCTAGTATTGCTCATCAAATTTCAGCCAAAGGAAAAAGAATAAGCAAGGTGAATTACTCTTCAGAAGATAAACTATCTGCAAGAATTTTTTGACACAAGTGTGAGAACACCAAGAACTCTCAGTTCTTCAAAAAATATGTAAAGGTCTGGAATTCAAGGAGTTTCAGTTCTCTAGGATCATAATTCAGAAAGTAAATTTTAATCAGGATTGGGTGGCTCAAGAGATTGGGTAATAGTATTTAAAAAAGCAAGGGATTAATCTCTGATCAACCAGAGGGTAAGGACTAAAGAGCATTTAAGGTCTCAAACACCCCTGGTAACTAGCCAACTTAGTCTAATACTGTGGGTGCTGACTCTACGCACATTTTGGATTTTCTCACACACAGTCCTCATGCTTATGAGTAGCCTCCCCTAAAATTTATTATAACTATTCCATCATCCTCCCCAAAATTCTGCACTAGTTATGCTTTTGAAATGCCAATGGCAGACAGATACTAAGCTTGCTGGTAACACTGAACTGACAAACACCTTGTTCCTCTCTGTCCCTTTTTACTGCATCTATGTGTTTTTTCTTAATTACAAACTCCTAAAGGCATCAACTTGAGGTGCCATATAGCATAACAGGGAAGACGAGATTCATATCAATAAGTCGATACTTTGCAGGAAAACTGATTTTGTCACTGCTTGACTGTATCATTCAAAGTTCTGAAATGCACAAAAATGGAGGCCAGGCATGTCTGAAGATACAGCTCCTAAACTCCCTTCAAATTTATCATAATATTGGATTGAATCTTGCTCTTTGGGTTGTTTCAGATAGAATGAAAGAACAAGGAAAAACAGTCGCAATATTGCTGAAGATAAAGCATCACCCATTCTAAAATATTTCTGCTAACACCTTGCTTACTCAAATTTTTCTTGGACTGCAGCAGTTGTCCAAGAGGATGCAATTATCTAGCTTCCTTCTTGTCTAAAATTCTAGTCCACTGATATATCGGATTCCACCCAGTCACGATTCAGCAGTGTAAAAATAAAATACAGGCATGTACATTAAGGGAGACGATCAATCTAGCCTGACTTCTCAAAACATACAGAGCAAAACAAAACTCAGCCTCCTTTGACAAACTTTATGTCATGTTACTTTTTTTGTTAGTCTGTCACTAAACACGGAATTTGGTTACAAATTTTATGTATTCTTTCGGCCCACAACATTTACTTATGTACTTACTTCTCTTTACCTCTTTAGAGGTTTTTGTAAGAGCTCTGACAACACTCCCTGGGAACCATTCTGATTTATTTACCAATTTGCAACTAGTTTTACCAATGATTGATGCAATTCCTGCATTTGTTCATAATTTGTTTTCTGAAATACAAGAAAATACATTGTTTCCAATATACAGCATCAACCCTGTAGTAGTAGTTACTAATGTTTTTTTAAATCTGCTTGTATTCTCTTTGAAAAGAAACAAACAGCACAGTAGAACAGTGTATCTGTATCTGGTGCATGTGGCACTCTTAGAACATTTCAAGTTTTCCTTTTCATGCAGTTGTTATAGTTTAAGAAGCAACTATAATCTGACCTCCTTAGGGGTAACAGGAGAAACTTAATGAAAGAAAACATCCAGGAATTGTACAAAAATAAAGGGTTTTTTTCTGCTTCTGCAGATGTCAAGTGAAAGTCGCATGAAATATTTTTCTAGATCAAAAGTTGAGATATTTTATTAGCTGGTGCTACTGACCTGTGCAGACAGTCTTCTGGCACAATTTTCACAACTTGTTTACAGTATCACCTCAGTTATCTAGAACTTCGTGTTACCCCCACAAGGGTCAAATTCCTGACGTGTATTAATTACATTGAAAATTGCCCTGGATTACTTGAAACCTCAAATAACTGAACCTATCTACTATCCTCCCTTTTAAATAACAGAGGACAATACTTACTTCTTTAGTGGTGCTAATACTTTGCGGCTGATCCCTGTAACTCCAGAAATTAATACAAAAACGTCACACTTCTTATCTAGCAGGTCTGCCAGCTTTGGTCTGAAAACCAGGCTTGAGAGGCAGAGAGCACTTACAGCACGGTCCTATTCACTGCTGTGGGCTGCAGGACAGGAGGAGATAGGAAGGACAGGAAGGTTAAAACCAAAAAACCACTGACCAGCATTCCTGATCCATGCACTGCTGGCCAAGGAAACAGACATGCTTCACAGTTCAGCTCTCTTTAGTTGCCAAAATGACCTTGGACCCCTCCTGTAGTCAGCCAAAGACTGAGTGCTGCCTGCATGGTAAGCCTATGTCCCATTGACACTTCAGATTTTTATTGTGCTGCATCTTCTCATGCCCATTACCAAGTCAGGCCTGCAGCTTCCCCCTGAAGGCACTCACCAAGCAGCTTCATAGGAACCTCTATAACTTCATTATATCAGGGCTTGAATGCAAAGGTGGCAATTCAATGACTTACTGACAACTTAGGTAATTTAGCCAACAGCAGGCATTGGCTCTAAAGATCCCTAATGCCGTTGCTAGGCAGGAATGGTAAAGTTAGGATTGGTTTTGGAAAAACCAGCAAGCCTCTTTCCAACCAAACTAGAAATGCTATTCAAAGGACAACAGCAACGAGGCAGCTTTCATTAAGAAAAAGTATGAGAAATATCCAGGAATGCTTGGTAACACCCGTAGGATTTGCTGGCTGTGCAGCCAAGCCACACAGCACCCATCCAACCCAACAGTTAAAAATGGCAAGCAGCAAGAGCATCAGCAGCCTGGGCTATCAGTTGAAGGCCTG
>VYZR01070911.1:0-11542 GCA_013400675.1 Oxylabes madagascariensis | reverse complement strand
AAAAAAAAAAAAAAAAGTACCCTTTGGCAAGCAAAAATTTGGAGACGTTGAATTGTCATCCAAAATCACTGGCAATCATCAGATATGAAGATTTTTAGAACTGTCTGCAAAAAGTTCTGAGTATTTGACAATGCACTGTGAACATAAGTGCCTTTCATACCTTCTCCTTGTGTTTGTTATGTGTTTTGGTAATGATCTAAATTCTCTTCTTTCTGTTGAAGTAACTCATGGGAGACAAATTTCATTCATACAGGCCTGTATGAATGAAAATGTATTTGCAAAATGAATGGTAGTTGTATGGATTAGGTACTTTGTAAAAATTAGAGGAGCATTTATTTCTGAAAAAAGAAGTAATCGCTTATCTTTACTAATCGTGACTATTAATCCGTAGTCATGGAGAACTCAAGCAGTGAAGATACTTCAAAGGTTTTTAGTTCCTCTAAATAGCATTCAAGATTTCTACTTAAGTGTATGCCTTTTCTTTGAAGGATGCTGTGTGTATAGAATACTCACAAGAGAAGCTCTTTTGTTTTCTGCAAAATCATCTGGGAAATCATCTGTTGGTTACAGTATTGACAGTGGCAATCAGATGTGATTTAGCAAATTTTGTGCTTTTGGCTTTAGAAGGGCCAGAATTTCACAGGACTAAATAATTTGGTACTTACCTGCAGCAGTCATCCAGTTTTCCTCCTTACTACTCATTTTTTCCCCCTATATTTTCTCCTTTATACATGTTCCAGAACTGATATTGCTGAGATTAGTGTTACGCATTGCTTCTCCTAAGAAAAATTAATGCACAAAATCCCAGCTGTCTTTTCAGATGGTAGGAGAGATTAAAAAAACAGAGGTCTGGGCTTTGGAAAAAAACCTTATCAAGAGAGTATTTCAGTGCTTCATTAAGTCTTAAATGTATGTTAGCGTAGCACTTTTTTTGTCAGCCAAGCCTATATCCACAAATCCATTCATGTGGGTATGATGTCTAAATGCTAATTTATGTAAAGAACCAAAGTGGTGTGGCAGTGCTGGGTAAACAATTATTTTAATGCTGGTAAAACCAGAAAATGTTCTTCTTTCAACGTAAGTTATGTTATTGGTCAAAGGCACCAAGATATTTTCACACTTTTTCTTAGCAAGGAGTAGGTTCAAGTCCCATGAAGGATTCCACAATATGAAATCATTTTGCAAGAATATATTTACAAAAAATCCTTCCCTAGAGTAAGAACTATCTTGGACTTTGTCATAGAGAGTTACAATCTGTTGCTGGTACTAACCATTGGTATTAATCTCTATTGTTAGGTATAAAAACTTTAGATGCCATGAGAACTATATTGGTTGACAGTGAAGAGCACCTTACTTGTTATAATAGCTGGAATTTTATGAAAAAAAAAAAAAAAGAAATTAAAAAACAAACTAGTTAGGCTGCTTCTGTCTCCCTCCTTTTTCAGAGCAATAAGTTGCTCTTTTTAATCTTAAAATGACTTCTTTCCCAGTAGTCTGAAATCCTAAGCTTCAAAGAAGCCATTGCTGTTGGAGCGAGTCAGCTGCACTCATGTGAAACTTTTGCTTGATGGCTTTACAGTGAAACACAGCTCTTGAAATTCCTTCCACATCTCAGCATGTGGGTAGCACAGACTTACTTTTTGCTATGGTTGTTGATGCCACAGAGCAGGCCAGCCAGGCTCCCAAGACACAAACTGCTGCTGTTCTGTCATGTGCAAGGAAGACTCTGTTCCCTCCCAAAGCCATCATACGGAATGTATGTGTGCACACCTGTCTGTGCATTTGCATCTGTCTGAAATTAGCCCACAGCGAATTAGATGTACTGGTTAAAATAATTTCTATATTGCACTGGACTTTTCCTTTGAAGGGATACTGCCAGCATAATTAGCTACTGACTAAAGCAGGTGTTAGCTAAGGTCTCTGAAGAGAACTAACGGAAGTAAAATTTCTAGTTTATTTTCCTGACGGATGTGTCAGCACTTTGTGTATTGACAGACTCCCCTTTTATATGTATGAGTATTTCTCCCCCCTTGTTAGCAAAATTAATTATTTTAAAATAATAGGATGTGCCTGTACAAGTGTTGCTAAGACAGATGGGAGGAGCTGCAGCACCAGAACTATCCACATAATTTTATATCTCATATAAATATATGAGATATAAAATGAAATTAAAAGAAAGTCATTGGGTACTCTTAGTTGCTTCGCCTGTGCAAAGCTTATTTATATGTGTGCATAGTCATTATTAGTCAGTGGCTGAGTGAAAACAGACAAGCCAGAAGTAAGATATTTATGGTAAATTTGATGTGTATTTGCATATGCAGTCTTAAAATTCCAGATGCTTTAGCAGGACTCTGCAGAAGAAAAGGACATGCCATGCTAGTCCTTACACAGGAGAGATGGATGCAAGAAATCCTGATTTTTTTCTCCTATTTGCTCTATCTCTGTACTTGCAGGAAGATCAGCTGAAAGCACAAGTCCATTGGAATTAAATCATTGTTATTTTTTAACACAGTTGTTGATATTGTACATTGTTCTGTGCAAATAATGGTATGTATTAATACAAAATATCTGCTTTTGAAGATAGCTTATTGGGTTTTTATTTCCTTTGTAGAAAAAAATTCTCATAAGCTTAATTTGTGTTTCTGAATAATTCATGTTAACTGAAGTGATCTTCCTGTGGTAATCTAGTCCTAATTCTGCAGCGGGAAGTTTTATGAGGAAGTTTTATGTGCTTAGGTTTCATTGTCTGTTATCATGGATAAAACTATTCTGTTAATAACAGTATGCTTTTTCCTGCACAACAAATGCTGGTCATATTCCTGAAATATGTCGTATTGTGCTTATGTTGCCAAGTGTTGAAGCCATTTATATTACTTGCTGTTGGAGACCTAGCAGCAATAAATGTCAGTAGTAGTGATACAGAGTTGCGTATGTACTTAAGTAGGACTTTACCTGAGTCATCCAGAAACTTCAAACGATACAATGAATTTAGAGGCAAAACTTGCTAAAGCTTAAATATATATTCTGTATTTTATTACATGATACAAGTCTATTCACGTTTCCCCTAAAATTTATGCAAAAAAAAATCTATATTTAAGAAATATAAGGTATAGTGTTCTCATAGAATTTTTAATAAGTGCCAATATCACTGTGGCCTAAGCATCCTGAGGTGGTAACAGTGCAGGAAACCTGTGTGGGACAGTGCAATTGGGTATGAGGCCTTTGACACTGAGGCACATTTTATACGGTAGGAATCTAATTCACAAGAAGGCTGGCATGTCTTACTTGAGTGCATAAAAAAGAAAATTAAAGCACCTTTTTAATGCTGCTGGGCCCTAATTCTTCCTAGACACGCTGGGAAGTCTGTATGAATTGCAGTAGGTTCACTGAAGGTACTGAGGTTACTCAGTGTCAAGCAAATACAAATTTTACAGAAAGAGAGGGTGGTATTTCATATAGTACAGGATCTTTGTGTTTGTTTTTCATTTCCTGTACCTTTAGCTTTGAAAAGGTCCAACTATTAAAAATGCAGAGGTCCTCAAAACATAAAACAGAAAGAAATACTAAAGGTACATACAATGCCTTTACCAGATGCTGATCTATTTTCCATTTGATCTTAGAAATCAAACTCCTTAACATGAGATAAGTTGAAAGATTTCTGTGCATAGACATGCAGACATGCATTACAAAAACTGTATGTGTATATATATATATTTTTGTCAGTTGGACAAATTCTGTTGTTTTTGTACGTTTTCATGAGCCTTGTGTGAAGTCAACTCCAGCTTCACCAAGTTCAGTTGGAGTCAGAATCTGAGGATTTGAATATTTAGGAGAGCTTTTTTCTTTTGTGGTACCAGAAAGTAAAGCATGAAATATGTGTTACATATTTTTAAAAACAATTATGTGTGCATCATTTTAGAAAATGTTAGCATTCATATCCATCTTTTCTTTTTGTTTCTATGTACATTTTAGCAATTATTTCTGTATTGTATGCTGCTGAGCATTCAAAGTGTAGATAGGATGATTATGATACAATTTAAACTACAGATTTGTATTTCTTTGAAGTGCTCTACCAAAATGAAGTCTTGAATTTTTATGAATGTAAAAATGCTTGTATTTAAGAATATGGTGCTTTTTTTTCCACTTTACAACAGAATTGTTATCAGTGACATTTTTAGTTACCTTAGTTCCAAATTTTAATGGAAATTACATTGCTCCTCATTTACTGTAAAACGTGCTTTGTGGGATAACAGTAGTGCATTTGTTCCATATTTTTTAAATAAAGTTGAATATCACTTGTATGTCCTTCATACAGCAGCTGTAACTTTAATCACAACTATAGTTTTAGTTAACACTAAAATAGTATAATGACTTAAAATCATGGGTATGCCAGATATTTAATGTCATGACATTACACAAATTACAGCACATTTAAAACAAATAACATGATAACATTTTATGCACTGTATAGAGGGAATAGAGAATAACAGACTTTGATTTGGGTATTTTGTGTTACTCTGCCAAACCAGAGATGATGTTAGGTTTGATTTCCAGAGGGACTGAGTAGCCCTCAATATTCATGCTCAACTTTCTGAAGCACCAAGCCTTGTCCTGGTATCCAGCCAATCTCAGAGTTGGATGAATAAACTCATTGTTGTCTCCTTGTTCTCTTTTTGTGAAAAAAAACCCCTCAAATCAACTAACCACAACACTAACAAGAACTCCCCCCAATCCCACAAAAAAACCCTTCCAAAACCCAAAAAAAGACCTCAAACAAACCAAGTCCAAAACCTTCCTCAATTTTGAATAGTATTGTGAGTATAGCAAGAGAATAAAAGTGTGTGTCTGGGCAATGGCTAACAATAGTCTGGACCTGGAAACCTACTGACAGGGCAAGATTATCATCTGGCACGGTTTTCAAAGACATTTGAGTTGTCATCTTTGTTAACAGACTTAAAAGTAGCTATGACAGTATTTTTTCTGAGGTATGTTCTTATAAGGAATTATGTAATAATATTCAAATTATTAATAATCACCTTATTGTACATACAGATGTACTAGGACTGATCTTGAAAATCTTAATTCCACGAAGCAGTGGAATAGGGCCCCTGATTTAAATGAGGGCAAGTCATGCCACAAGCATCTCATCACATTAAAAATATTACTTGAGGAGATGTATTTAATTTATCGGCTCGCTCATGAGGAGGACTGGGGTCATCACATGAAGATTTAAATTAGTTTTTCTGATGGCTATAAATGAAAATGTTTCATGCATACCCGTTGTATAGTAGCACATGTGAAATTCATAAAATAATTTTTTTCATTGTAAACATTTTCATAGGAAAAAGGAATATGTCAGTCTCAAAATTAATGCAGTCTGAGTATTATTTCCATGTGCTATTACTATATTTTCCATAATACACTAATACTTGAAACTCAGTCACCATTTGATCATTGACCTACCCTGTATGTGAAAGCAAAACGGAAATTTCACCTAGGAAGACACATAAGGATTGCAACCAGTAGTTTTGCAGATGACAAGGGAAAAAAGTGCACTCTTCATCATAAGCAGGAGTTGTGAATATTTCCACCGCAAATTTGCAGTTTCTACTACACAAGTTTTCTGAGTTCTCTCTGAGATTCATTTACCTTAAAACAAAGACTGATAACCTTTTTAGATATAATACTTCGTATTCTAATTGTTTCAAGGGGGAAATATTTTAAAAATATCATGTAGCAACAAAAAAATATTCTTTTTCTTAATTTGTTACAGGTAATGGATCACATATTTAGGATACACCGCTAATAGAATGAAAAAGAGATCATGAAATTTAATCTTCTTACTCCACTCCTGGGCCATACTGGCTTCTTTATGCTAACCAGGTGCCCCAAGGTGAAATCTCAGAGCAGGGTCAGGCAAGCAAGTCTCCAAACTCTGCATGTGCATGTATTTATGAGGGTGGAGGAGCATTATGCATGAACCTTCTAACTTTTTTTGTGTGGATGCAGATGAAGCCTAGGCTTCCTTTAAGTAATCTGTAAGTACTCTCACATCTGCTGTGGCCCTGGAGCTGTGGTCAGGGACACAATTCTTATTAATTTTTATTCACACTGAACTGTGATTGCATCTACTACAGGGTCTGCCTGTGATCTCTGACAGCCATTGTTTCTCCCCAGTTCAAGTCCCACCTTGCCCTGCTTCTACCTTTGTGGCCCCTCCAGCCAGACTTTCCTCTCCCTTCTCCTCCAAAGAAACCCTCAAATTTCAAGGAATGGCTTTTTACAGCTCATTGTGAGCAGAAACATATATGCAACAAACATCAAGTTTGCCACCTTCATCTCTTTGCTGGCAGCAGAGGGACGGGCGCCGCATGGAAACTGTCACGGCCTCCGGAGCCCCAGNCCGCTCCCGCCATGCGGCTCTGGGTGCTCCTCAGCCTGCTGCTGCTGCAGGAAGCGCTGGCACACGGTGAGCCGCCCCGACGGGGCCCTCCGCTTTGCGAGGCGCCGCGGGCTTCCCTTTTCCCGGCCCCGTCCCCGGGACAGGAGCGGGAGCCATCACGGGAGGGGGCGGCGGCGGGGCTCCGTCCCGCTGGGCAGAGGCGCAGGGAAGGAGGGTTGCTCGCACCGTGTGCGGCCAGCTGGTCGCCGGAGCGAAAATGTGGGTTTGGGTTTTGGGGTTTCTGCTCCTGCCGCCCGCTCTCTTTATGGGGTAAAACGTTCGAGTNCTGTTTTCCACAGTGAGGTAGCTTTTCCTGAGCTGATGGGAATCTCTTCGGTGTGGCAGGCTGGTACGAGTGCAACAGTTTGACGTAACAATGTACTTTTGCTGTCTCCGGCCAGCGGTGTTCAGTGCCCTGGGGTCCCCCGTGTCCCAGCCCGTGGGGCTCTCGCCGCTCCGCTCCGCCCGCCCGGCCGCGGGCCCAGGGCGGCCAACAGGCAGCCGGCCCTGTGCAGAGCCCCGCACGGCGAGGGGCAGCTGGCACCGACGGGCTGCCCCAAGAACAGCCGGCCCTCCCCGCCCGTCCCCGAACGCACTGCGGCCGCAGCGCCGCTCCGCACACGCCATCTCCAGCGGGGAAGGGCGGGCGGCGGNGTGGGTTTGGGTTTTGGGTTTTCTGCTCCTGCCGCCCGCTCTCTTTATGGGCTAAAACGTTCGAGTCCGAGTCCAGCCCCGTGTGGCGCCTGAGCAGGGGACAGCGCTGGACGTGGGACAGCGCCCGACGTGGTGCTCGGATTTAGAAAACAACCAAAAAAAGTTTGGCTTTGTGCATCGTTGTTCGATTGCGAGCATCGAACTTTACTCGTAACTCCGCTTCAGGCTGTGAGAAAGTCTTGGTGGGGAAAGGGAAGTTTTTGGGAAGGAACGTTCGTAACTAATTCTTGATTTGTGTAGACTTTAACTAGCAAAAGAAAGGCTCTTTCCCACTTGCAAAATGTGAATGATCTTACTAATACTTATTCGGAAGAAACAATAAAAAATAATTCCATTGTTTTTCGGTGTGGAAGGGCTCGGGGATCAAGGCCTGCGTAGCCCATGGAAGGGAGAAATAGAAGGCAGACTCTTAGGGGAGTGAGGTGAAAGGCAGAAGCAGTTACCACAAATACTTCAGGAGGTCATAAGGATTCTTGTAAGACCATAGAAAATCCTCCACCCTGAGAGCTGTTAAGCATATAAACAATTTGTCAGAGGAGGCTGTAGAGTCTCCAGCCTTTGGGAAAGTCCGAGCTCAACTGGACAAGGCTCAGAGCAGCTGAACGGAGATGGGAAGGGACTTCCAGAAGCCTTTTCCAGCCTAGTTTCTCTCACAACTGCATGCAGAGGAATTGCACTGTACATCAGAGTGGTGTGGGAGAGGTGCAGGTCTGTGGGTTTTCTATTTGAGAAGTAGACAGAACACAGAATGAGTTGTAACTTGGGCAAAAGATTTCCCAAGTGTATGTTTTTGTCAGTTTGTCATGTTTGTACTGAGGTGTGACTGGGTGCTTCCCGCTCTGTCATCCAGAAGCTTAGCAATGGGAGAAAGAAACCAGGCATATTTAATAAGAATTTCTTGTCTAAAACTAAATGTAGAAGTCCTAATGTAGGAATTGTAGTTTCAGAATGGTCTTCCTAATTTATCGTATATTAATTTATGTACTAATGAAATATGCCCCTCCAGATTGGCTCTGTGTTTGGATGATTAACTTTTCATTTGAAGTATCACAAATGATTAGATGTGTCCAGCTTGTTCTGTTACATTACTTGTAATCACAAAGACTCCTTTCTCACGTAGTAATCCAGCTGGTGAATTAATATACTTTTTGGTAACCTCACACTTAATTTATTTTCTTCTCAAGGAAGAATTAATCAGTATAAATTGAGAGAGTTTTCAGTCGCTGATGATGCCAAGATGTAGCATGGGGCCTGCCTTGTGGAATGTCTGGTGAACAGTGAACATGATTCCTTTGTACTTGTGGGAGACCGTGCTCACACACCGTTTCTCAAGTTCTCTATGCTGACACTTGAAGATCAGGGGCCTTCTGCAGTTATGACCTGTGCAGCTGTGAGACCAGGGGAATATGCTTGTGGATTTAGGTGATGTCTCAAATAAAAAGCATTAGCTTTTTAGGATTATATAACTAACACCCATTTTGAAATTGTGTGTGTGACATTTGTGAGAACAAGGGGCAGACAAACATTAAAGGATAGGGTGAGACAAATATTGTGAACCAGGAGCAAAAGTCCTGCATGATATATTTCTGTGACATATGGATGCATAGTCTCCTACTTCAGCATGATGAGTTGTTAGGGACCCCAAATGTACGGTTGCAGCTGAAATTAGTACTCACATTCTTAATTGTGACTTAGAAAAAAAAGAAATTAGTGACTTTAGGAGCTGATCAGAGGTAGAAATGAGGCATTTTCTCAATTAATATTTTTCTAAACCTTAATTTTATTATGTTTTTATTTATAATAAGAAGTGCTGTTGCACGAAAGCAGTGCAACATTAGGCAGTGCAGTGTTACTAAAACAGTGAGGGCTCAGTGCATACCTCTAGTGAGACAGTGAAATATCCCAAACATGGCATATTCATGTGCTTGCATAAATGGACTAGTTGACTTTGTTCCCTTTCTTGGGAAAGTCTTGCAGATTGAGTAAGGAAATGGAAGATTCTCGGTGATGGTTCCTGTGTTCCTGGAGGGATTTGATTGAGTGTCCTTTTTACCGTAGGTGATACTGTAGCAGTTAATTTAGTTGCCTGGCATAGAAGGACTTAATTCAGCTGGGACAGAAGACAGGATTGTGAGGTGCAGAAGTGGTGGTGTCAGTAGATATCTGGGCAGACTTACAAGGGAGTGTTGGGAAGGAGCATGGCCACAGCTTGCTTGGAAACTCTCCTCTCCGGGAGGTGCAAGAGGCAGAACCAGGTTTTCTGTGTAGGAAGAAAAAAGCTTATCTGATGTGTTTCCTGAAATGCCCCTGCTGTCACCTGCAGGGAAATACAAGGTCAGGCAGACAAGGCTCTCATTGAGCAGCTGGGAGTGTGGTGTAAGGAGGAGAGTGTTCAGACTTGCTGAACTGCAGAAACATGGAACAGAGGGAGCTTGTGTGGAGAGAAAAAACTTCATCTTGAGAAAATCAAAACCAGGCTTCTGCCACTTAAAATTGAAAAGCTTTCGTAACAGAGTCTTTAACAGTTTCTTAAAGGCAGAGTCTCAGGTGTGGCAGAGCACACGGTATGGAATGAAGCATTTCCTAGGGGTGAGGTTGCAAGATCCATGTGCCTTTGAAATAGTGTCAGGGTTGAGGTTGGCAAAAAGTAGTGGAAATGTCAAAGAGCAGTTTGAACAAATTTCAGTAGGGTTTGATGGGGGAGAAAAATGAAAAAGGATGGCTGAACCAAAGCTTGTGTGCTGCTACAGAGTAATCTGGAAAGTTCAACAAGGAACTGGAATGGCCAATTTGAAATGGGAATGCTTATTCAAAAGGCTTATCAGGCCCACCAGTGGAACCTTCCAGTACTAGGGCACAGTAGTGTGTGTGGAATTCCACTAAGATGGAATAGCTTGTCCAAGGGAGAAGTGGCAGTATGTGTTGAAGAAAAATTTAGCGTTAAATCTGTTTCCTGGTGGGTTTTGCTGGTAAAAGTCATCAGGACTGAAATACCAGCCCTGTGGAGAAGAACCAACCTGGTAACTGACCACCCAATGTGAAATTGACTGCTCTGCTCTGCTAAGGAAAATCAGGGGCAGCAAGGACTGGATAGAAAAGCAGAAGGAAGGATAACTTCCCCTCATGTGGGCTGGGTCACGCTTATCGAGGTGTGGTGCAGTATGTAATTGTTTAGATGCCACAAATAATGAGTTAGAGCTGCTATTCCAAGAGCCCCTCAGAAGAGCAGCAATTCTTGACTTGATCTGGAGCAGTACTCAGGTAATTGGACTCAGATGTTGCTGTGGAACAGCCAGACTGTAGTTCTAATATTCTTGCAGGAATAATAAAAGACAAAAAACCACTTATGTGTTTAATTTTGAAAGGGGGAATTACATAAGGAGGCTTCTTGACTCACATATGGGTTAAATATAAAAACCAGAATAAAGCAGACAAAAAGAGCTTGAGAAACAGCTTACAAAAGAATAAAACCAGCCATAAATCCCTTTTCTTCTTCTGATGTACCGTGGTGGGGCAGGGAGGCATGGCTGCAGAATTTTTATGGCTGGTAATAATGGAGGATAAGAAAGAACATCTATAGAAAGTAAAATTTAAAAATTTATCTGTGTGCACCCATGTTCACTATAGATGTGCTTAGAAAGGTTTTACTGGAAAATGGTGAAGAAACTGAGGAGTGCAGTATCCTGCGAAGCACTGTAATAGCAGACTCTGAAGTAGATTTTTTTCTTTGTGGGGAGAATCAATTGAGGACATCTCATTAATATGCAAAAAAAATCAGTGAGAGAGAAAATTAGCAACAGAAACTGTGAGTGCCACGATTTTATGATATACACCTGAGGTGTAAAAGAAGTTTTAATCCGAAATTGGTGTAGCCGTAACCCAGGTGCATAGCTTGTCATAACTTGCCGTCTTTTTCCAGAGGAGGGCAATGAAGCTGGTGAAGAGGGGTAAGTCCTATGAGGAGTGGCTGAGGAAGCTGGGGTTGCTTAGCCTGGAGAAAAGGCGGCTCAGTGGTGACTTTATCACTGTCTACAACCACCTGAAAGAAGGTGGTAGCAAGGTGGGGTTTGGCCTCTTCTCCCACGCAGCAAGTGACAGGACGGGAGGACGGAGCCTCAGGCTGGGCCAAGGGAGGTTCAGGTTGGACATCAGGAGGAATTTCTTCTCAGCAGGTGTGATGAGACATTGAAATGGACTGCCAGTGGAAGTGGTGGAATCACTGTCCCTGAAGGTGTTTAAGGAAAGACTGGGTGGCACTTATTGCCATGGCTTGATTGACATTGTGGGTTTTGGTCAAAGGTTTGACTCGATGATTTC
The DNA here is from genome assembly GCA_013400675.1 of Oxylabes madagascariensis. Classification (NCBI taxonomy): domain Eukaryota; kingdom Metazoa; phylum Chordata; class Aves; order Passeriformes; family Timaliidae; genus Oxylabes; species Oxylabes madagascariensis. Next base: position 69 of record VYZR01070911.1, on the reverse strand, counting down.
AGAGGTTTTCTCCAACTGAATTGATTATGGTACCACTACGTATCAGTATATCACATCATATAAGCATAC
>VYZR01070910.1:29873-46238 GCA_013400675.1 Oxylabes madagascariensis | reverse complement strand
ACCGCACAAGAAGCAAAACAACTACTCAGCATATCATGCACTTAGGAGAAAAGGCCTCTACCCTAGACAAAGACGAATCTACTTCTTGTTTCAGCATTGCCAAGCCAGTGTCATGCCTATCCCATGGCTGAAGGGATGTGAATGCTGTCACACTGCTCTTTATTTTCCAGCTCCTTGCAGGAGCAGGCAGGATAAAATGTATAAAATGTGTAGTGTTTAGGGTCTACCTCACTAAAAATAGTCCTAGACAAGAACATATATCATATAATACCGATAGGATTATCCCGAGCTGAAACTACCAAGCAGATCAGCCTACAAAGGGCACACCTTTCCACTGCTAAACTTAAAGCACAGTATTTCCTACCTGTGATCTTCCAGATAAGAAAATCTTAAAGTACAGACAGCTGCAGGAAAGAAGTGTTTGTGAGCTTCAGGGCCTTTTCTAATTCTTTTATGTTAAGTGGAAAAATAGTCACTTTTCTTTCCTTTTTTGTTTCTTCTCTTCTCTGTATGTTCTTTCACCTAAAAGTTAGAGAGTCATTTAAGGAATTCCACACCCTCACTGTATCAGGTTTAGGACAGATTCCAAAAAAATTCTGTTAACTGGACAAAAGTCAACTTAAAAAAAACCAAATTGTGCACTGCTTCAATAATTCAGAATTTTTCTTCCATACAGTAACATATTAATAAATTTGTAACAAATATTTCAACAGCATATTTCATAGTTCTTATTCACTACATAGAAGTTATTTTCAGATGAGTTGTGTTATTTAACTCAAACGTTGTATTTCTTTTTAATATAAGAGAACTGAAAAATTGGCCACTTGAGGATCAGCTGAGGATCAAANCACCTTCGCCACGTTCTGTGTCATCCAGAGCCTGAAAGACATCAATTATGATGAGCTGGTTTAGTGCCTCAACTTGCCTTTTGTTTCTATACAAGAGATATTGTCTATCATTTACTTGTAACAAGAACTAAAATTAAGAAACCAAAAAATGTGTGTGAGACACTTTAGAATATCTTTTGTACAAGCTTAAACTAATGCTTGTGAGACAACCATTTCTAGTATATACTGAACTGTTTCTCAAAAACTCTGAAAACTTACCAAAAGAGAAAAAATCTAAGCAAGTACGTACAAAGAATCAAGACTTTGATTCAGGTAGCACTGCTGCTATGCAGTTTTACCACTGAAAGTAATTTCAGCCAAGCATTTATCTACATAATAAATTTCATCTTACATACAAGTATCTTAAACTAATAATCATTGAGAAAACAGAAATATTTTCTTTTGGCAACTTACTTCAACTTCTTCTAGCTCAGGATAATAAATGCGTTCACAGATGAGCTGGGCAATTCTATCCCCCTTTTTAACTGCAGAGAAGTTAAAATATTATTAGTTCCTTCAAAAAAACAAACAATGAATACAGACTTGAGACAATCTTCTTTCAAGAATATCAGAATATAGTAAAAGTGAAAACATTTAGTTGAAGCTTAGCTAAACAGATGTTAACAGACCCAGAAATATGCAGGTTAAGATAAACTTTTGTTTGGTCCTTCTAAGGTGAACATCAGCAGCTGTACCACCTCAAGGCCTTTCCATTCATTCCTGCTGCCATACTCTGACATATTAAGTTCGTTATGCATCCGTACTGCAGAGATGGAGAGACAGCTGTATGGATAATGGAGCTCCTTTTCTGAACTAGACCCACAAATCTGGGGGGAAAAAGGCAAACTGATAAAAGGAAAACAATCTGGCTCACAGAACAAAGTAACCAATCTGGCTCACAGAACTTCCAGAAGCAGCTTGTGAAGTGAGGATGCAGAAGAGGCCACAAAAGCACATATCCTGTAACTGGGCACTGAAACTTAAAACTGACTTTTTGCAGAAAGACAGTGTAGTAAAGGGAAAATCCTGTCTTTGTTTCTCATGTATCCCAGGATTCTGGAGAAGTTTTTTCTCAAATACTGCTCAGCTATTTTTTTTTTTCAGAGAAAGGTAGTAACTAAATACAAAGTTGCATTTCAGTACTGCTTGTGAATCTAAAGCTTAGCTAAGTAAGGATGTTTTGGTTTGCTTTTGTGTTGGTTTTGGGGGTGGTTTTATGCATGCTGCTTAATTTGCTATGAGTAGAATCTTTTCATGTTCCCTTGACAGGACATTATTAAGTATCTATGTCTTTGTTAACTGAGAGAAGAAAAATGTTCCCAGCTAGTTCTACCTCTGCAAAAATTTTCAAAGAAAAAATTAGTTTTTCTTCTCAGTCAGGTGGCTGAAAATAGGCTCTGCCAGGCTTAACACTTACCTTCAAACGTCTCCTTGCCAAAGTTGAACAGTACCACACCAACATTTCCCCTGTAATCCTCATCAATAACACCAGCTGTCATGAGAATTTCGAAGCATACCCAGTTAGTAAATGTCAGTGTACAGCTAGATTAGATAAGGTTTAGATTAATAAATGATTACAATATCTCATAATGACATCCTTTATACTGCTGATGCACAACTAACAATATATATGCAAATACTGAGACATCTAAAAATGCTAATCAGTCTTGCAAAAGGAACTGGAAAACACCATCACATGTCAAGAAATGCTTTACCACTGTAGTACTAATTTTGGTAGCAATACCCTCTCTGAAATCAAGACAGCTGAACCAAATGCAGACTCCATTTGTTCTGCTAACTTCAGCTCATCCAGCATCAAGCAGAAACCTGTTCTTGATCTAACATTTCATTTGAAAGCTATAGATTTGCACAGATCCAAATCCTGTACCGCTGGCAAGGGAACAGAATCAGAGCTGTAAGGAAATGATTGTCACACAGCTATATTCCGGTACCAAGACTATGACACTAGCTTACCTTTGTATTTTGTATGACTCTATTAACTACACAGTTCAGAAGATTAGCTACCAGTGCACATTAAAATAATTGTATTCTGCTTCTTTAGAATTTTTCTCTCAGATAGATGAAACATATTTCCAGTAAAAAAGATGAGTTTGGGCCTCCCTGTGGTCCCAAGTACATATTTTGAAGTCTACTTGCAGAAATAATTTAAATACTAAAATTAAATGCCATTCCAAGACATTCCCCAGCTAATACAAAGTACTACCATTAGAGATTACTAACACCAGAGGAAGCTGCAGTATGAGTGCACCTTGAAGTTTTAATGTTAAACCACAAAATCACATTTAAGAATAAACCCCTGTTTTTTAAAGTAGCTCCTTCAGCTTTTGAAAAAATTCTAGTGCATATGATCCATAGTTACCATGCAATCTCTGCACTAGTTCCAGTGTGGAAAAGGTATTTACACAGCGCTCTTATGTCAAGTTTTGGGTCAATCCAATGGCATTTCTGAACAGCTTCCTAATTAGGGTGCTAGTAACACTGGGAGTTTCCCCCCAGTTTTGAAAATTTAGAAAAACATGCAATTCTCAAGTTAACTTGCTAGTGAAAAAATGGAGAAACCAGCATATAAGAAGTAATCTTTAATGCCTAAGCCAGAAAATAACTTCTATGGCAGGCACTGCCTACTGAAGTATGATACAGCTATTACTTTAAAAATCAGTAATCTTTTTTATAATGAAGCAAGTTTTAACAAAATTATGATGAGCTGTGTCTCGCAGGTGTTACCCAGGTATCTCCTTTTGGCAGACTACCCAAGAAGCCATCATTTATTTGCACATTACAGTGTGAAACTAAGGCACTTCTGTGCTATTTACCAACTCTTAATAAATAGAACAAAAAGCTTACCTCCAACATCTATGAAGTGCTTTGCAGCTAAACCCGAACGTGGTGCTAGAAAATAATTTTTTTTCAAGTATTACAATTTATTTCTTTAAAAAGACAGTAATTATAGGTTATACACTGTGTTTGCACAGTCTTGGCAATGACAATTGTTTCCAGTCTTTTCAAAATACACACAGGAATTACTGTAACAGTTTACATATATATTAAACAGAATAACAGCTGAAACAGGCTCCAATAAAATTGCAATCTTTAAGTGATGGAAACGTATCTTTATTTGACCTACAATTGCAGAGTAGGTTTCTCCAAGGAAGGCAACTGGAGCAGATAAAGACTGTCTAATCCTGGTTTATTTTTGGTGACTACCAGTGGTTCAGCACCATCTGAGAAGAACAGTAGGTCAATCCAGTTAAGTCACGAAGGAAAATATTTGGCAAGCAATTTCCTAAGCAGCATTATACACAGATAAATAATGTGTGGGGATTTGGGTTTCTACTTACCTTAGCCTACTGTGATGAGGAGCTAAAAATGATATGATCTTCAAAATTTTCTTTGGGTAAGAGAAATGCATGAGTTCTTTTACATAAAAGGACATGGCAAACTCTGATCATGGTCTTCCACTGGAGTGGCTACTGCTTTTTTACTTTAAGAGTTCATACATAATTCAGATAAAGAATGCACAAAATAATCAGAATATCTTGTGCAAGTTCTCTCAACTATTCTGTCACAATATGTAATCAAATTCTACTACACTGGTACTCTGGGGTTGATTTTTAAACATCCAGGGGTGCATTTTCTGTATGTTCATTATCCATTAGTCTTTGTGATTTGAATTCTGAAACTGCAGAGAAATAAATAACTACTGTGGAGCCTATGAAGATGTATTTAGAGTACAGGCATTTTTGCTGATTGTCCTTTTGTCACTTCACATACACCAAACCTCAAATGCGTCTGACAACAGGTAACAGGAAAATCTCTACTACAAGATTTAACAAATCACACAGCCACGTGGCATCCCTTTTTTGTGCAGACTGATTCTGAAAGCTTTGGGCAGAACCTGAAGACGGCGCCAGACCTGTTCTGGAATGACTCTGCAGCTCTTTGACAGCTGTGTACTCACCTACTCGGCCATAGCATCCGGAAGGAAGCGCTATTTGAATGTCTGTTTTTACCACAGCCTTTTCCATGGGTGGTATCACACAGTCATAGGCACTACATTAAAGAAAGACATAATAGTTTATATAGAATATTTTTTTAAGTTTCTTTACTGTAACTTAAGGTACAAAATTACCCGGAATTAATCTGCCTGGGAATTTATACTGTGAAATTTAAACAACAAATATTTACAGATTTGCAGAACTTAATGCAGATCCTAAAACAGAAGACGTTGCCACTCTGATGGTGCTAGTTTAAGATTCCAGAAGTATCATTTGAACAACATACTCCTGCAATTGCCAGTTTGAAATGTGTTTTCACTTGGTAAGATAGACAAAAAAATACAAGTTTAACTTTAAAGTAACCATTAGGTGAACATGGTTGTGCATTTTTTTGTGCAAAACCAGAAACTTTATGGATAATACAGTCTGATTAAGCTTTCTACAGCAGATGGACTAGTTGCTATCCAAATTAATAATCTATTAAGTTAACTTTTAGGCAACAATGTTTTTTTACTGAGCAGTCTGACAGTTCATGATTCACATGATTCTCCTGGAACTGTGAACTAGGGATTTTAAGAACTTGCTGAAGCTACCCAACTGGAGGCCTAATGAAAAGGAGCGGTGACAATACTTGCCATATCTTGACCTTGACAAAAAACTGTTTTTTAAATACTGGGAAGCACTGAAAGGTTTTCTATAAAACAGACTTTTTCCAGGTCTACAGTGCAACATTGGAACAAGAACAAAAACAAACCTGGTGAGATGAAAGGGATAAAAAGAAAAAAGGGTAAAATGTGGTGCAGTAAATCTTCAGGAAAGAAGTCAGAGAGGTGAAGGAAGAAAAGGGCTGGTGATTCTACGTAATACTAGAAAAGGTAAGTTAGAAGTAGTGGCAGCAAAGTTCACTTGTTCAAAACTAGTGACTTGATCACAGAAGCACTATGCAAACAGAGCTACAGGTACTCCTGAGCGTAGTGAAAGCCATTGAATAAGGGCCATTATTAATTCAAACAAACCAAAACCTAAGTCTGTACATCAACCCACGTGGTTTCCAGCTAGGAGCACTATCAAATTGTTACCACGCCCTTTGGCAGGCAGCAACCCTGGAGCAGAGAGGAAAGCAGAAAAGCACAACCGCTGGCAAGGAGGGCCCATGTGCGCTGCCATTGTTTCCTTTCAACAGGAACGAAACCTGGCCCATGTGAGCAAATATGGATGCTCGTCAAGTCTGTCTTTTAGCTAACGACTGCATCTGTGCCTGATGAAATCAATACTGTACCATGGCTGGACCACAGATACCCGAAAATGGTCAGGGATGGACGAGCAAGGGAGCTACGAGTAGGTCAGCTCTGGCCTCCTGTCCTGCACGGCCATTGACACTGTCCGGGGGCTCAGTTCGGTACAAGGGCCCTCTCAGCTGCCGGAGAGGGGGGCTCGCCGAGCGGGGCGGCACCGATCGCGGGGTCCCGCCCCGGGTGTGGCACTCTCACCCTCCCTCACCTGTACAGATCGTAGCCCGCAGCCCGCGCGGAGCCCCGGGAGGGGGCGAAGGCGTTCTCGGACAGCTTGGTGAAGCGGAGCCGCGCCGAGGCCTCTCCAGGCCCCGAGCCCTTCTGCCTCTTGCTGGGGGACGGCTGCAGCACGGCCTCGGAGGCGGGCATGGCTGAGGGAGCGGGATAGACGCCGTGAGGGACGGCCACCCGCCCGCCAAAAACCCGCCAAAACCCGGCCCGGCCTACGGGGGCGGGAGCAGGGGGGGAACCCGGCCCGTCCGCGGCCTCTCCGCGCGCAGAGCAGCCCCATTCCCCCCTCGGTGCGAATGGCCTCGCCCGGCTCCTCCCGGGTACCCCGCGCCCGCACTGAGGGTCCCGCCCCGGGTGTCAGGCGGGGCTCGCCCAGCGCCCCAAACCGCAGTCCCTGCCTGCTGCCCGCCGGCCCCCGAGGGGCGCACGGCGCGCCCGCCGTGCGGCCGGGGAGCGTCTGCGCCCCGCAAANCACCGGGGCAGGCGGGCGGGCGGGGCCGGCGGGGGCGCGGAGGGCACGGCGCCCTCAGGGGCCGCGGGGCCGCTGCTCGTTCCGCAGCCGGGGAGGCGGAGCACAGCGGGCAGCCCGGCCTGCAAACCGCTGTCCTCCCGCAGTACCGGGGTGGCTGGGACTGGGGGTGCCCCCTGGAGAGCATCCAGTCTAATCCTGCTATTAAAGCAGATCTTCTTAGAGCACGGTGCAGAGTAGAGGCAGAAAGAGACTCCTTTAGGAAGGGTCAGGCCATGACAGAAGCGTTTGCCTCATGAAAGGAGAACAGTTCTTGACGATGCGATGGATGGGAAAACCTGACAATGCTCGGCCTGCCCTGTTCTTCTGTCTTGGAACAGAAGACTTATGATTTCATTGTCTTTAAAACTCTCTGCCCTCTTGCCATTCCATTTATGATGTAATTCCCCCCCTATTTTTCTTATATCTATGTCTTTCTATCTACATATCTATCTAGGATATATAGGATATATAGGTATTTTCTACACGGCATATCTATATCCCTAAGAATAGGGAATTTCCTGAATTCACCCATGGCTCTCTGCTGTGGGCTGAAAAGACTATCCATTGGATTCATAGTTTCAAAACTGTCCCTGGTGAGGCTAATGGAGGTATTTAACACTCTGCAAAATAAGTACAACCTTTTGGATTCTTCTTGCTGGTCTAAATTTTGTCAAACAACTAGTCTGATTTTTGTTTTAAACTCCTAAGCATATGTGATTGTCTCCTTGCTATGTTATGTTTTCTAAATGCAGCCAGATGGCAGTGAAACCTTTACTACACATTGCAGTTCAGTTGTGAAAGGTATTTTTAAGAATGTCCCAATTTGGGTTTTTTTTATTCGTGTTCAGTATTTTCAGTCTAAATAGTAGGCACTGTTTGAAAGAGAATATGTATGTAACACAGACCCACGTGAAAAAACTACTTAAAATATTTTATGGCTTCTGATGTAAACTATCCAAAAATTGAAGTTTATAGAAATTGAAGTTATATCAAACTAATGTCTAATTGTAAATGTTTATTTATACAAGCAGGATTTTATAGAGTTTATGACTGCAACCTGCATTATATATAGTGTAGAAAAGGACCAATTTTATGAATGGCCAGGCTTGGTGAGGCAGGCTGGCTTCCAAACAGTGCTTGAGGTAGCCTGGAAGCCCATGAATAAATCCAGAAATATTAAGGAGTAAGGACTCAGCTGGGTGACACTTGTTTTTCTCCCAGATCTTTACAAGGGGAAGCTCCCCAACCTTATGCTAAAAGGAAGTCTAAAACTAAGTTTACCTTAGTTCTAGGAATGTGTTGCTCGATCTGTACATATGAAACCTTCCTGCATTCCTCATTGTTGATGAGTGCTGCTCTTCATCGGGCATTTCCTCCTTTGACTTCGAAAAACAACACTGAGAGAAACTGAAATCATCTGCCTTTTTGCCTGGACTGAGAGCAGGAGTGGAGGCTGCTTTGTTGTACACAGGAAGAAACAGAGCCTCTTTCGGGGGTAATAGCCATAAAATTCTCCCCAGTGAAGTTTTGGTGTTAAAATGAGGATTTTTATTAGAAGAAAACCATGGCTTTAAAAGAGCTACTTCCCACCCCATTCTTACTTAGCTCAGCTGTCTCTTTCACAGTGATTAAGATTTGTAATTTAAAAAGGCTGTTATAATGTTGTCTGTTTATAACGAAACTCTATTTTTGATTGCATGTTTGCAGTACAGCGTGGGGGTTGTGGAATTCTGCCATTGCTTTTTACTCCGTTCCAGGCAATCTTGGTGTGTTTGATTTTGTTTGAAACTTAATTTCCTCTGATGAAATTCCAGCAATGGCATGACTGTGGGTTATTGCACTTGTTTATGGAGAATGTGAGCTGCAGCTTGCAGTATTTGTTTGTTTCCATTTTTCCTTGCAGAGTCACGGCCAGTGTGAGGTGTTCCCTCAGCAGTGGGTCTCGATGGCCTGCACAGCTGTGCCCTGGGTACCAGCATGAGGAGATGTTTAAACAGTGACCTGACCTCTGCTGAAGCACAACACTTGCAAAACCTTGACTTGCCTCATCTGTAACTTGCGGGATGAGTCACTCATTTAGCAAAGAGCTGCAGCACTGAAGGATTTTGCTCTGCTGCCAAGGGTCAGAGAGGTAACGAGAGAGAGCAGGATCTTGGAATGATCCACACTCACTTCACTGAAGTCCAATGACAGCCAAACCATCAGAGGAAGAAGTTTTAGGGAGACCCCTGAAATTCAAGTTGAAAATACTGAGGGTTGCTCACATTCTGTTCCCCCAGCTTTGCTGATAGGTCAGGGACCTCTGCCTGAGGGGAGGTGACAAACAGCTCAGGGCAGTTAAATGAGTCAGTAGAAGCTATGACTGCTTGGAGCTGTTTGCCCCATGTGTACAGGTGAAGTGCTGATTCCAGTTACCTGTTGGCATCTCTTGCTTGTAAACTACCGATCAGTTGCTGAAAATGCTTTTGCTGAAAAGATCTTGAAATCCCACAAGGAATTAAAGAAAAAGAGAGAAAAAATGAGAAATGTCTAGGTTTTCTGGGGATTAGTATTGCTTTGTCAGGAAAGCTTTTGGTAGGACTTTTCAAAGATGTTATGAAAATTGCAGAGGTTTAAGACTGATGAAATTTCCTATGCTGGTGGCTGGAGCTTTGTACTTTGTGATGATGAAGATTGAGTGGAAACTCCTTTGAGTGTGAAGTAGAATAACAACATGCTTTTTGCAGTGTAGTTGCAGTTGTTTATCCTCATAATGCAGTACCTTTTTGGTTAGGTAGCTTTTCTCCTGGCACAGTTGGGTAGCTGATTTAAAAATAAAATAAAGAAACAATCCCCTCAAAAAGAATCTCTGTTGAGAACTGAAAAATCTAGTGAAAGGCACATTGGAAAAATGCTGTTCTGGACAGCACAATCTTTAGGAGTATGTGATCAAGATGGGCAACTTGCCAATGGTTGTAAGAAGATTCAAGGGAAGTGTAGTCTCTGAACTATGATGAAATGCCTTCTGTGATACCTGCTGGAGCTCCACTAACATTGGGAGGGAAAGGTAAGATTCACTGATGAGAGGAACAATAGTGGATCATTTTAACAAGGCCCTTAGGCACAAGCTGCTAAGCTTGTGCAGGATGCCTTGGCTTTTGAACAAAATTCAAAATACTCTTTGTCCTTGCTTCATAGCAATGGTATTTTCACACTTAAATGTCCCTGGTCACTTTACCTATGCTTGCTTTTGTTGTGGCTGACCAAATCCAGCCAAAATTATATAAACTTGTGGAATTGGTAGTGTGATACAAGCTAAAAATGTGCTGGACAGTATTAGAGCTGTATTTTTTCCTAGAGATGTCAAACATGTAATTAGAGTTTAGTTACTAACTTGATGATTAAAATTCAGCAGTTGTTTTGTGCATAACTTACATAAAGAAGTGTCTCTTACAGAGTTGGAAATGAGGTAGGTGGACTAACAAAATTTTGCAATTTAAGACAGTTCGTATTTAGTATACTCTCCAAATGGGTCCACACACATTCAGAAATCATGGTAAGGAACAGGAATTAGAAGCTGCTCGGAAAATACTTTGTTTAAATTACTTGTGAATTTGTGGAAATAGCACCTTCAGGTAGTTAAGTGCTGTTGCATGCTGAGTTTATCCCATTACACTGTTGCATGGGTACATCTTCTAATTAATCACTGTAGTGCAAGCAAGAAATTTTATAGAAATGTGTATGTTAGTACTTAGTTTTTGATGACTACTTATTTAGACAGGATCTCTTGGGATTTATTTGTGCAATGCCCACAGCAGTGTGTTTGTGAGAGAGAAGTGTGAATAGTATTGGAAGTGCCATTGCTGGTTTATTCTGTGCTCATTCTCTTTTTGGGTCTCTTTAGGTCCCCCAGAACAGTTTGGGTCAATGTTCCCTATAGACTGAGAATTACAGTACTTGGGAATATTTAGAAAACAATCCCCTGTCATGTTTGTAATTAAAGGGCTTAATAGAGGTGTGTAAGTGTAGGTCCAGGTGCTTGTGCAGATTGTGATAAGAAACACACAAAGCCTAAGTGGAGCCTCCCTAAAAGCTGGGCTTTGGCTGGGTGCCATTCAGATTGTACCTGGGTGAGGTCGGGTGAGGGGGAGAGGATGGTGACCTTTACAATTCCCCAAGGAACTGCAAGTGTGACAAGCTCTGGTATCACTGCTGATATCACTGTGAGGGATGAGAATAATCTTGTTCTGCAGGTGCAGAATGTGAGCTTTGGTTTGCTCAGAGTTGTGCAGGAGGAAACTTCTGTGTAATGCAGTTAGATTGTAAAATGATCCTTCAGCCTGATTGTAAATGTGTGAGAAGCAAAGGAAGAATATTATGAGAAAATATCAATATTTAATATCCTGCCTTTAATAGATGGAGAAAATAAAGCATGGATTACTAGGCTACATTACCATGTTCTGCTGAATTGCTGCTGTTGAACTTTGAAAAAATATGAATATTAAATATTTGTCATTTTTGGAGATGGAGTGCTAAATCCACTGCAAGTTAAATTCTAATAATTCAAGCAAGATGGAAGCTGAGGCCTGCTTTAAAATATACATTTAATGAAATTCAGGGTTCCTTGGCTTTCATGAGGTTTAGATGTTGGTTGATCTCTGCAAAGGAGTTGCAGGACTACAGAAAATAAATTAGCGATGTTCCTTGATGGTCTTTAATTTAAATAATGCTTACACATAGGATATAGCTTTACCCATTAAAAAGAGAAGCTGCTTTTCTTGACAGCTGAAATTATAAAGTACCATAACATTGCGGAGTAGAAAATAGAAAAATTACACAACTTAATGAATTGCCTTTATTTTAAGTTAGTGTATAATTAATATTATTTAGAAAGTCAAAAAAGAGAGAAATCTTTTATATAAATCAAAAATAAGGCATTCAACTCAGCTAATGAGTTTTTGTTGTTTTCTAATCACATAAATCACTGTACATATTATCCCAATGTATAATGTCAGATTGTATTAACTCTAACATTCATAGCAAAAGTTGTCAGAATATTTAGCATTTTACTAATTTTTTGTGAAATTTACATACCACATTTAATTATTTCAATCACACATTCTATTGCATGTCAGAGCTTGAAAATGCATTATCAAGTCTTGTAATGGAGTCCATATTTTTATATATATATATTTTTGTTTTTCACCAAATTAGAAGTGTTTGAATTAATTTAAATTAGCAGAACATTTTAGGTAAAAGCATCTGCTGTAGGCATAGGTCTTAATTTGGCAATATTACAATTAAAAAGCATTGCATGTATTCTACTTGCATTCTATGAGTTCATGACTTAACACTTGATGGATGCCATACAGGTTTTTGTCTCACAAATTGATGCATTTCATTTTAATCCTACTGTGTGCCCATTAGCAACTATGATAGTGCAATTTGAAATAATTATTTAGAGATTTAATGCTTTCTGTATTATCACAATTAATTTTTGCTTTCTAGAATAAATATCAAAAACTTTTTCAATACCTTATAAAATTAGAATAATTTCTTCTTTATGGGCTCAAAATGTTTGCTGTCTCATATGACATATAGGTAGATTTTACTTTTTTTGCCTGCTGGTACACCAGCAGGGACCATTTACATTTTTTGTCTAATTCTTTGCTGTGTTGCTTTGGGTTTTTGAAAAAATTTCTTTAGGTTTTTATGAAATGAGTGTGTCTTTGATGAACCATTGCCATTAAAAACGTAGCTGTTGGAATCAAGCAAGGCATATTCCAGGCCCTGATGTTTTTTTAAGAATAGAAAGTCAGTACATTTTTGTGGTTGCCTCTGACCATCAAGACTGGAGGAAGGTTCTTGGAGAGAATTTCTAGCCAAGCCATGTACAGGTAATCAGACACTACTCCTTTTCTTGCCACAGGGAGGCTCCTGTTGGGGCAGAGGGAAAAATACAATTATTATGAAGGCAGGGGTTGCCCAGGCTTCTCATTAAATGCTAAGCAGAAAACATCACTGTACGTGTATATGTATGTTCATATGCAACTCTGATATAATTAGTCTACAGGATTGTTTTAATACCATAAGGCCTTAATTTGCAAACCTTTGCTCACCTGATTGTAGTGGACATGAAATGCATGTGATTGTAGCCTTAAACTGGTAAAGAATATTTTTGGGGTCATAAAACTCACCCATAGTATGATTTTTAAAAAAGGATAAAAATGCAACACATGCACAGTTTTGCGGTCCATCAGCCTGTTTTCTGATCTGCAGTTACTGTGAGATGGGAGTTGAAAACATGAGTCAATTTATGGTAACCATTACATGACTACCTCTTTTTTTGAAACTGAATTGATAGAACTGCAGAGGTTTATCTGTGCGTCACAAGTGCAAGGTAATTTATTAAAGCTGTGTATAAAAATGTGTCCGTAAATAAAAATCGATTCTGGAAAGGTATCTTTTTTTGGTTATTTTATTGATGGCCTCTTTTCCTTTATACAATTGCTTCATCATCAGGAAAGATTCATATTCAGTGCAGTCCCAGAGAACCATCAGTCCAGTTGCAGGTCCTCCAGAAGGTATGTAAAAGATTACTTTTGTGCTCAGTGAATTAACACAAGGGTTTCTGTAGCTCAAGTTCAGAATCCCATTACACATAATTCTTAGAATCAAAAATCTTGCTACTCACAGGACAATGAGGTTGGCTGCTCTCGAATGCTCTTGTAAGAGTTCATTCAGACGGACTTGGCGGTAACTCTGATTAAAACACAACAGGGAAAAGGAAACAGGTCAGTGATCCTCAGTTCTGGTGTCTTATGGACTTCTACACTCCCCCTTGCCTGCAAGATTTTCTACTGCCCTGGGGTCCAGAGTCTCAGCAATTGCAAAATATGACGCTAAGCCACACTTCTTGATCAGTATGGTTACATTAGGGCCACTCTAATGGTTTACCCCCGTGTAAGGTTTCCTGGGGATAGGGATTATTTTTGTACTGAACTTACTTTATGGTCGAGCTCAACCCTTCAGAATTTTTATAACTTAACAACAAGTCGCAGGGAACAAGAAACCAGGGCAGGTTTGTGTAAGATAGATGTATCTTAACTGATTTGGTAAATTATTTTCTCTTTCCCTGGAGAAAGTAAAAAGCAGGTTTTTCTCCATTCAGACTTTAAATTTTCCTTCTCTACAGAAATTTCAGTGTTCCTGTGCATGTTATATAGGTAAGAACACTTATAATTTAGCCAGCTGTTATCTCATGAGAATCATCCTATAACATCACCCTTTATCTGTGCTGCCAGGTTTTTCTCTGTTGAATTGTAAATGTGTTCTACTGTCCTCTCTAAAATTCCCAGAACTGCCCTACTTCTGAAGATAAGGGGTATCTTTCCAGATGTGTAAGCTAAACTTTTTGTTTACTGTTTTGTTACTGTTCTTGTTTTACAGATTAATTTGGCACTTTTGTATTGCTGACTCTTTTCAACTTTGAAGGAATTTTTCTGGTTCCTTTATTAGTGACCTAGACAGACCAAGCTTAATCACATATTTTTTTTCTATTGTATCCTCATTGCTTCTGCACGCAAGTGTCTGTGATTATATTCCTGTTTTCTTTTATACTGTGGTGTTTTAAGGGCTCTGACTCTCAATTTTTGATAATTTAAGGTGAGAATTATTCTAAGGTTTTCTGCCCATAGCTGACTGCTATAACCTTATGCTGGTTATCAGCTCCATGAGGAGGGTAATACAGTGAGCAGTCAGTCTGCTTCCCAGCTGCTGCAGTCAGTAGTGTAGTGTGTTATCTTAAATCATCATTGATTTCTGCTTATGTTAATATGTCAGGCTGTGACTTCTGGCAGCTCTGAGCTCAGAGTCGCAATCCTTGCTCTGCTGAGGAAGTTACCAGCACCATAAAGTGGAGATAACTAAACTCCCAATGTATTCAAGTTCATTCCAGAGGAACCATAACTAAAATTTCTAGATTAATTCTCTATGGGTTACAAGAGAACTTGTCTCTTAAGGGTGAAAGAGTTTGCATCCTTTTGTCACTGGCCTGATGAAGCCTGGTGGTTCATTGCTTAAAAGGTATTTTTCCAACAAATTTAAAGAGCAGACTGAGCTGTAATTCACCCAGTGGATCAAACAGCATCAGCTTTGAAGTTCCTCTGAACTGTTGGAGAGCTTCTGCATGGTAGACTGGTTTAGTCTTTACTCTGCCATTGAGGTAAGAATTCATGCTCAACTCTGCCTTTGGAGAAATTTCTAGCCTTAGTTGAAGTGTCTGGATTCATTTCTAAATTGCTCAAAGTGGTGGTGAGTGTTTGGAACTGCACCCCTTTAAGAGATTCAAGCTGTAAAACAGTGGAGCCATTTAATAATCCTCAGCAGACCCAATTAGCTCAGGCTCAGTGCAGTAACTGTGTGACTTCTGGTTCAGAGGTGGTTTTCATCTGGCTGGTTTTGATGTGGGCAGAGCTTCTCATCAGCTGGAAAATACTGTGTAAACATGCCACGGTCTGAGAGCTCAGTAATGCAATCATAACACACCTCTGCAGTGTTCACAATGTAAATCCAATCTGTAAATATCAAATACAGGTTTGTACATGTCGTGTTCCTAATGCCATATCTGGTATTTCACTTTTTCTTACTAATCTCTTCAATCATCTTGAGGGCAAGAAAAGGTACAGATGTAAAAAGGTAGGCGAGGCTTTACCTTCTCCTTGAATGCTTCCAGCTCTGCATCTGTAATTTTCCATGGAGTCTCTCGCTTTAATTTCTCAGCAGTTGTTACATCTTTGCAGCTTTCATGGAGGCGATATGGTT
This sequence comes from Oxylabes madagascariensis, assembly GCA_013400675.1. NCBI lineage: Eukaryota > Metazoa > Chordata > Aves > Passeriformes > Timaliidae > Oxylabes > Oxylabes madagascariensis. Next base: position 30,499 of record VYZR01070910.1, on the reverse strand, counting down.
CAATCATCTCTTCAAAGAATTTCCAGCTGAAACAGGAATTACAAAGGAGGCCTTGCTGCAGGGTATGAACTCACTAACTTATTTCACAGTCACTGTGTATGACGGGCTCACTGATTATAATTATAGCTGAAAAACATGCAAAATCTTGAACTATTCTTTGCTACATTGTGCCCCGAGTTATATCTGTGCCACTTCTGTATGTTTGGGTTATTTGAGGATAATTAAAGGTTATTTGAGGATAATTAAACACTGCATTTAGCAGAGAATTTTCTGCATTTTCCTGGTTCTAACAAAAATACTGAAATGAGTTTTACAGTAACTCCAAACTGCAGTATATTGGTTACTAATATTAACAATGAATATGGGTCTCCTCATGAATACTGAACATTTTATTATTTTTTCAGCACTAGCTGGACCAATCACCTCCCTGATGGTTTTAATGCAGTGGATAAACAGGTGATACAAATTGCCTGTGAAAAGGGCCTGAAGGAAACACTGTAGGTTTTTTTGTTCGATGTGGACTCAGAATTGGGTTCAGATTTTCTCTCTAAATTTCAAGTTGTTTCTTGAACTTCTGAATGTTCACATCTGGAGAACGTTCTGTACTTCCTTGCTTGCCTTGAAAG
>VYZR01070910.1:12233-26472 GCA_013400675.1 Oxylabes madagascariensis | reverse complement strand
AAATATTAAAACCTTTCCACAGAAGTTGAGATTTTGCTCTTTACACATGTTCATAAAAGAAGATACTTTGCTTTTCTGCCCCAGGTGGCAGAAGGAATAGTTTATAGTTTTTTGTGTGTTTGTGCTGAGGATAGACAGGTTTAATTAGGTCTGGTTTGCCTTTGTTTGAGCCATGGTTGGGATCTTGTGGTTCTTCCCCACACCTCCTTCTCCCACCTTCTTTTTTCTTTCTATTTTTGGTATGTAAGCTTTGGATTTTGAAAAGGTCAGAGTCTTCCTAGGAGCACACCATAGTAGAAATACATATTTGTTTATGACCTGCGAGTTTACTCTTTCTTTTTAACCTATTTATTTAAAAAGAACATATTGCTTGTATAAATCTCGATGTCCCTTGTGGCAGCCCTTGTTTTGAACATGATAAAGAGCAAAATCTCAACTTCTGTGGAAAGGTTTTAATATTTGGGGAATTACATGCTAGTAAAAGTCCCGTTAAATTTGACTTCTGAATTCAAAATACATGGCTGAAATTGTACTTGGATGATTTTGTACTGTATCTGCTTAGGGAATGGAGGAATCACCCAGCCCAGATTTGTCTCTTTGAAGGCTTTTGCATGTGGCAGGTAGGTCATGTTCTGAGGAATGCTGGTGTTTAGGTAGCAATACAGACACATACTGTCTTCTTGGGACAAAAACTGGGTCTGTCCTGGGTCATGATCAGCTGTCCTGGTCATGCTGTTTACTCTGGCCTTTGTGGGACAAGCAGTGTGTGCAGGTGTCAGAACTGCCTCTGTGGAATCTGTCATGTTTTGACAAATCCCATTTGGTGTCAAAACTTTCTACTTCCAGCAAAATCAGGTGACTAGAGGGTCTAGCTTCAGGAGCCTGTTTGCAGTCCTGAACAGGCAAGACTGGGCACACTCTGGACAGGGAGAAGAGAACACTTCCCAGCAGGTCCTTGAGCAGCTGTAGGGTTTTTACCCAATTATAAGGATAGTTTGTACGAACACTTATGAATCTCTTCTGCAGAAATACATTAACTTTAGGGTACTATTTAAAACTGATGGAACTGCAGTGGAGTAAAGTTTGCTTTATGTGTTCCCTTTTGCTTTAAGGGAACATCCTGTGGCACCTGTCTTTGCAGGGCACTGTGTTGTAATCCAAGTGAGGCTGGTGATTCTAACTCCTGTCCTTGCACCCCTCTCACTTGTTTGCCACTGGAGTTTTGGCTGGAGATGTTGTTTTAACTCTCTACATGGTGCTTCTGCTCTTTGCTAAGCAGTCACTGACTTTCATCTCAAATTGAGCTGCTTCCACTGGTGGTGAAATGGCTGTGCCTGTAATGAGTAAAGTGCTTAGGAGGGAAAGGTCCTACATGCAGTGGTGATAAAAATAACTTTGTATTAGTAATTTTCATTTGCTCAAAGGCAAATGATGATTATGAAATCTAGACTTTCTTTAAAACACTGAGTAAAATCAACTTGGCCTTCAAGTTGATTAACTTGCTCTTTAACTGCTTTATATTTTATCACAGTTAATCACATTTATGTGAGCTGTCTGTGCTATTTGCATGTGGGAACTTCATGTGCAGTTTCACTTCCTGTTACCTGGACAATCTCATGTAAATCCCATAAAAGTAATTATATTCTCATTACAGAGTGCAGACTGCTCTTCTCAGAGAAGGGAATATGAGCTATTCATGGGAAAAAGTGCTGGATGTGAGTTTCCTTTGGTAATCACCATTTGCAGAGCCTTAAGGGCTATGCCATAAGCTTAACACCTTTCAATCAAGTACATTTTTTTTCATGCTGCCCACAGTACAACAAACCAGCTGTGCTGAAAAATTCCCACCTTCCTGCTGTATATGCATTATATTCAGCATCAATTCAAACTCTTTAAACAAGTGAGACAAATGAAGTTATATTTACACTAGTTTTTCTTCTTCAATCCTATTGACTTTTCCTCCAGTGAAGATCCTTAATTTACAATTCTTCCACTTCTTCCTGAGAGTTAGAATGTAAGGAATTAGGATTGTTAGACCTGGAAGAAAATAGCAAATTGGAGGAATATCAGATTAGTGCATTGTATGGTAAAATTTCAATCTTTCACTTCAGCAGTGTTGGATATAAGTTAATTTTAAAACATTTGAGCCTGACATAAAATTGATTATGTAAGCTTAATAAAAACTAGTTTTATGCAACTTCCCAAGTCAGTTTTTATATTTGTTAACAGAGAACTCTCTCCCTGTGATTCTTACTCAAATTCCTTACCTCCATCATCGAACAGCCACCAAATGTCAATTGTACCTTTTCCTTGCTTCTTTTTAAATTGAGTGCTGGCTTCTAGCAGCCTCTGATTGAATTCACCCACATGCATTGACTGTATGGTGTTAATGGAGCTCTCTGTAATGAGAAAGGAAAAAATGTGGAAGGATGTCTGATTAGTGAGGCAGTAAGTAGCTTTAGGGAGCCCAGTGGAGGGAAAGCTTCAGGAAAATGAACTGTTTCTGACATAATTTCTATCCTTTAAATCTGAAAAAAAGGTACAGAGTATATGCTTTAGACTTTTAATTTTCTCATACACACAGAAACCAAAACTTGTGTAACACCTTGTCACTAGATTATAACATTTTGAAAAAGGTTACCTGATTATTTGTTCTCTGTCTCTCTTTAGTTAATGCAAAATGCACTGGGGCCTTAAAAAGCAACTGGGAAATATCTGATTGATTTTAGAAGTAAATGTGTCATTTTGCATCATTTACAAGCTCAGCTGTCTTGTAAAATACAAGCTCCCTGAAAGGCACAGTCACAGTGGATGTAATGAGCTGATGGGGTGCAGGGGTAGCGTAAGTGAAGCTGGAAGTTAGAAAACATAAGCACAGATGGCTGTTTCCCTATGCTGACATGGTCTCTGATAATGGGAAATAAATTTTGATTCTTGCTGTTTGCTTGGCTGGCTGTAGAAGATACAGTCTTGACTCTGTACTAACAATACCTTCTCTCATTCCACCTTTTGAGGCCTGTGGCTTTATTACTGCTTCTCTTTCAATGTTTTCAAAGAGATGGTGTCAGAGCAGTATTCAAAGTGGAACAAACTGGCTTCTTTAGAGGTTTTACTCTGATCTGCTAGGTTCTGAAAATGCTTTGTTTGGTTTTCCTGTTTCTGGAGTGTGTACAGGATAGTTCCAAAGCAGTTACTGGCTTTCCTCTACAGTTCTAGCATCTCTGCTGGAAGATGGAACAACTCCAGGGAGTATGAACATAAAAACAAAACAGAGGCGAGGCTATTTGTTAACACAATCTAATACAGAGAGCCAAAAAGTGTAATATGTATTTACTTTATGCATTTCTCAACTAAATGAAAAAGGGAAGTTGAAACAGGGGTGCACACTCTTGGTGGAACTGTCATAAAAATATGTTCTACTGAAACAAAATCAACTGAAGCCTGCCAGCTGAAGAATAATGGTATTTTATTTTCCTAGGCTGTAGATCTTCCAGGCACCTGTGGGAGTTGCATGCACAGCCAGATGTAATAATCTCTGCAGGTGAAAACTCTCAAAATACATGTCTGAAGCATGGCTTCAGGTGGGTCATTATCATTACAGCCTAGAAGTTATGAAATGAGACCTTAAATTTGGTCTGTATCATTTTACTATATCTGAAATGTAATATTGACTTAATCACCTACACATTTAAGTTATGTGTTAATTAGTTATTTGACAGTGTGTTGTGTATGTACTTTCAGTACTTTTATCACCTTCACTTGTGCATTTTTATGAAATTATGCATAGAATATAGAGCAGCTGTGCTATTTTTACCTGGTTTTCAGTGGTGTACTGTTTGTGTATGTCTATGCTCAGTAAAGTAAGATTGCTTGTTCCCTGCATATTGTGCAAATGTTCCTATTTTCCTTAGAGAGGAGAAAAAAAGGCCTCTGTTTAAAAGTTTAAAACACCCTATTGAAAGGGGAAAAACAACCCTCAAACCCCCCAACCAACTTGTTCTGTATTCCTCCAACTTTAATAACCATGTTCTATTTTTAGCAAGTAGAAGTGAACATCAGCTGAGCTGAGAAGTTTATCTGGCAAATGAGGGGAAGTGGTTGTGTTGTAGACAGTGTGTCCTACGAGCAGAGGATGGCCCTGTGCTGCATCACAGGGTTGTGACCACCACGGTTTGCACAAGGGAGGTTCTGTTCCAGGGGCTTCTCTGTAGCTGAGGCATTTTTGGCTTGGAGTAAAGTCCAGTTTGCATGTTGGTGAAAGTGTGATGCATTGAAGGGTTGGGGAAAAGTTGTCATTTTGGAACTTACCCTTCTTTGTTTCGTGTTTTGAGATGCTCAATGAACTGGCTTTTTTGAAGAATCCACAGATGCCCCTTTTTCCTTCTTCAAAATCATTTTCTTTAATGGTGGCTTCCAGTGCCAATCTCTCCTGCTCCAGCTTCTCTAATTCCTCTGCATATTAGAAAAAGCAAGACAAGTGGTAACACATTGCTGTTATTTAAATTAAATCCCTTACTGAACTGGTGATGATGTAATTGGTATTGGGGTACTTCGTAGACAATGTAAAGCTCCTGGTATGAAAATTCCTTTTAAAATGCTTTTTCTTTGCAAACCAGTAGGGAGCTTGGGGTGCCTGTGCCTACAGCACTGTGATGTGCCAGCTGCTCTCAGGTTGTCTCTTCCAAATCAAATTCAGTATTATGACATTTTATAGTTACATTTGATATTATTTATTGAGTTATGTTTGTGGATGTTTAGTTGGTTTCTTTAGCCAAGAATTTGAAAAGACATTAGGAAAGCTGTTTTTCTACACTGAGGAAGCTGAGGTATTTAGTTCTAGCCTGCGGGTCTCTTTTCTTAGAACAAAGTCTCATGGTTTGTACTTTGAGATTCTCAGAAATACATAAGGATCCTGAATATACAATCATTCTCCATGTAGAAATATTTTTCATGTTTTAATTTTTTGAGCATTAGCTGCAAAGATGTAAGATTTAGCTAATCAATTCTGTAAACTTAGTAATACAGAAGAACAATTCATCTTAGCAATATTAGACTTTTGCTGAGAAAAAGATACCATGTGTTATTGTGGAATATATTATGGTGAGGCACTAATTAATATGATCCAGGCATTTGCCTGCAGAAAGCTTTTTTCATAAGGAAATCTTCTATTTGAGTAATACAGTAACTAAATATGAGGTAAGTTCATTTAAGACATTGTGTTAAAAAGTAGAATAAACCCTCACTAGCTAGACTTTATTAGCTCTGTTAGCACTCTCAGTTGGCAACAGAAAGATTATACTTTCTTTTACTTTTTAATCAATGACAGTCACATACTTCTAAGATTGTTATACATGGTGATAGCCACAAACTTAATGGTTACTCAAAACTAAAATTTCCATTTTTCTATTGAACAGAATGCTGTACCAAATATAAGAGAACACCATGATAATTGTTTTCCAGTAAAATGACTCTGTATCTGCTTCAAAATATTTCTTTGTATTTGAGGCTCCCCCCCTTAATTATTTCTGACTCCTTGTGTCTTAACACTTGGAGAACATTTGCTCATTTGTTAAGATTGCAGAGTTGTTTTTCACTGTATTTTTACAGGTGTTTCAATGACTACATATTTTGAACACTCAGTTTCTGACTCGCATCAAGCAGATATAGGCAGATCTTTCTGAAATCACCAGGGGGGGAGGAAAAGCTTGATTATTTTAGAATCTTTTCTGCGTCCCCGTAGTTTTGCCCCTGTGGGTCTCCGGGCACATCAAGCTGCCAGTGCTGAGTGAGTGTTTATCTACCCTTGTTCCTTAACGGCGCCTGTGAATTCTGCGGGGTGATTTGTTCCCGGGGCTCGGCTCCTTTCCCTCCCGCTGCGCTGGCAGCGCGGCGGGCGGGCAGCAGGCGGCAGCAGAGAGCCGCGCCCGGCCCGGCCGCTCGGGGCAAAGCGGGGACAGCGGGGACGGCTGTCCTGCTGGGAATCCAGGGAATCCTCCCGCCTTTGCCACCCGGACGGCACGTCTCCCGAAGCGGCCCCCAAACGGCTGTGGGATGGCGAAAGGTTTCCCCTTTCCCCCTGAGATAGGCACTGCTGGCCTAAGGAAGAATGAACAAAAAAGGGGAGAGAGAACTGATGTTTCCTGCAGCTCTCAGGTTTTTGTATGGGTGGGAACTCTGTGGGACTGAGCTCCACAGAGATGATTCCAAATGTTCAGCTTCCCATTTCCTGTCTGTCCCAGAGCTATCGGGTAGGCAGATGGAGGAGGGGTGCCAAGACCAGCAAGGAAACATGCAGCAGAGTAACAACTGGTTGCTGTGGCACAACATGATTTTGTTGCTTTAGTCTGTGCCTGTGCTGGAACTGCTTGGGGAATTGAGTTCTCTGATGTGCAGAGCCCCTTAACGTGTGACGCTTGGAATCCTGTCGCTGCCAGTGATCAGCAAGGATTTCAGGCAGGATTTAAACTGCATAAGCAAGGACGAACTGTGGAAGTTGTGAGTGTAGGAACTATTCTAGAAAGCAGATGGTGACTCTTATGAGTGTCAGTGTCCTTCCTCATGCTGTGCATCTAACCAGCAGAAATATTCAGCTGTTGAGTCACTGCATACCTTGAACCTGAAGGACCTGAGAGATATCAAATCCTTGGCTAATTCTGATGATAATTACGCCGAGCTCAAAATCAAAGGCATCACTGGAAAGAAAGAAAAAGAAGAGTAAACATGATTTTACATCATGCATGTTGATGAGGAAAGCTATTTTGAAAAGATCAGTGAAAGTGTTCACAGGGAGGACAGACTAGGTAAAATTGCAGAAGGAATTGCCCCAGATAAATTTGTAGTACAAGTACTTATCTTCCCTAATTTAAAAAAACAGGTTTGATTTGGGATGGGAACAGATCAGCTATTCCTGAAATGGGTCTTTCAGACAGCACTTTTTTACGAACTAGGTTGCCATAGGTTAATTTTTTTCTCCCTTCTCTCAGGAAATAACAAAGCCAAGGTGGGGTTTGTTGCTCTGTAACTTGCTTCAGCTTTACAAGTGAATTTTGAGGAAGCATCTATGAGAAGCCTGTTCTAAAATGACTGTTTCCTAGCTAAATCCCAACCCACAGAGCTGCTGAGCCTTAGGCACACATGAGATTTGAAGCAAAGCTCTTCCTCTGTCTCCTAGGCTTAAAAGAAGAATTCCATGATGTTCTCTTATTTCCTTAGCATGTACATTAGGGTTGTTTTTCTCTGAGCTCCTGCCCACTGAAAATGGGAAAATACAGTTCTGCAAAAGCACTGCTGATAGCAGTGCAGCTTCTTTAGCATTATCAAGCCACCTCAGCTCTGATGATGCCAGGTGTTTGCTAAGCAGATCCTAAGAGGTGTGGGAAGCCAATGAGCCTTTTTTGATGGGCAGTAACTTCAGCCACAGAGCTAGGATGTGTGAGCTCAGGTTTGTACGTATGTCCTCGCATTGTTTCTACACATCAAATTCTGTATGGAAATGCTACATTAATCTAGTCTGAGAGGAGTGAAAAAGGAAGTACTGAGCTGACTTACTGTATAATGCCCACATAGTTCTCAACTTGAGTGGCAGGTGCACTTCTCCAGTCCTTCTTAAATCCGATCACCAGGGTATTTGGTTTCATTCTACCCAAGCCCGAGGCCTGCCAATATTAAAACACTGCTTGAGGGAGGTACATATACATGCTTTTACTGTAAATGAAAAGTAATGGCAAAAGATAACTGAAGTAATGTTCTGGAGACACTTACAACTAGATTGCATTTCATAAATGCCCTTCATGCTCATATCCATGCAGAAAGCAGAAAGATTAGCTTTAAATCATTCCAACTATAAATGATTTTAGATGACAGAAGTGTAGTTTTGCTAAATTAGCATTCATTTGCATTTCTTCTGACATGCTCTCATTAAAATGGTTCAATAACTTGGAATCAAGAGAGAGTTCAAGAACTGTTTGCATGCTCATTCTAACATAATGGCATAAAGCTTTTATCAGCTTCTGAATACTCAGTAGATGAAGTGGGTCTGAAGTCTCTTAAAAGATCTCAGATGCATAGAGAAGGCATAGGCTCCTAAGAATATTTTTTTTGCCTTGAATTTGGAAACTGTTGCTGTTTCATTTGCTGTGTTCTTTTCAAAAGATCATCCAAAATCAGCTGAGCATGCTTTGTAGATAAAATTATTGTTTATAAACAGGAAAAAGAAATGGTCAAGGTATTAGTTTGCCTTCAAAACTTGTTTTGGATGCTAAAACCTGGACAAGTAAGGGAAGTCAGATCTAGATTCAGCTAACTAAGTGTTTATAGAAATCTAAATATTCAGTGTATTGGGAACCTTAGGTGAAGACACACAAAACACCAGCTTCTAAAGTTGCCAATTTTTTACTACTAGCAAACAGAAAATAGGTAAAAACTGTTGGAACCTTGTTGGTTTTTTTGAGTCGCACTGTTTATGTTGAAATCAGTAATTGTTGCTGATGTCTTTAGGTTGCAATAATGATGATATGGTTATCCTTCTGTTTGCTGGGAGAGGGTTATTTGGGGTCCAGTATTTGACTTTGGCAATAGTGCTTAAGTAATAATGGAAAGGAAGAGATCATCAGACCGTAGCAGTTCTCAAAAACATCAGAAAGATCTCCTACTGAGACAATGTATAAGCCTAAGATGAAGTGTCTTTGTGAGGCTTTTACAGAACAAGGGGATCTTTATTAATAGCATTTCATCTTGCTCAATTGTACTGTCCATTCAGCAAGTGTACAAAGAGCCCTGGTAGGACACCAGTGGGTGACTTACCCAGAGTATTTTAGTTGGTTCCCTACTGTCTCAGTTGGCACTGTTGTCTTTTCAGCAGTGTATTTAGTGCAAAGGATATGAATTTTCTCTACATTTTGCCTCAGTGCCTATATGTTTAAATATTCATATATGTGAGAGAGGAAAGGAGATGGGAAAAATGAAAACAGCATCTCTGTGCCTTCATTATGGCTATTTTAAATGGAAATGATCTCCTGCATTCTTAGAGTAATAGAAAAATATTGCAGACTTTTATTTAAATGACCTTCTCACTATTTGCAGAAAATGTATATTACACATTTTCAGTTTTCATTTATTGCCAAAACATTCTCAAATATTTAATATGCTGTGTAATACCAAACAATAGAATTGATTTGAAGTGTCTCAAGCGTCAGCTGCATTGACATTCATATGTTGCCCTGTAGATGTTTCTCTTTTTTCATAATAGTGTCTTGTTCATTTAGGAGAGAATCAGTCTTCCTTGTCTCATAATTCCATAGCCCAGAACTAGATCTTTATGAGATAATCTGTAATATAATATAGATGTACCCCCGAATGCCCTTTCTGTCTATAACATTACCCATATATATGTAGAGCTTCCTCACAAGCTAATGGTAATGTCTCACATAAAGGGATGCTTTGATGTACACTCTCCTGTATGTTCTGTAAACAAAAAGCTTACTTGAAGTAGACTTTTGACTCCATCTCTGAAGCTGTCAGCTGCCACTGCTGCATAAAAGGCTTTTCTTTTGTTCTTTGTGAGCCAGGCCTGCTTTTTTTCCATGCCACTGTTCATCTCCTTAACACACAGCTTGCGTGGTCCCTGCATGATACAGTAAAATATTATTACGAAGGCTGTGTATTGTACATCACACAGTGATTTTGAAGGAGTTACCTAGTCTGCTGTGGGAGGAAATGGAGAGCATCAGAAAAACACCTTTCCAAAAAGGGTCCACAGAGATTCAGCCCTTTGAAAAGAACGGTGCTGCAAACATAATTCACATTCTGTTTGAGAGGGCTGAGGCTGTTAATGCTACTTAAATGCAGTGATTCTGACAGGAAGAAGGACTACTATGGATTGTAGCATCTTAAAAAAACATCTAAGGTATGATAAAGCATCTCAGAGTGAATAAAGTCTCTCCCTGACTTGACTTATATAAGAGTCTCAGCAGATCTAAATATACATGGTTAAGTTCCTGTCTGCTGACATAAGAGAAAAGAGTTGATGCAATGCAATTAAAGATGCAAATGCCTTTGTTGCCAGTTTTCTTTCAGTGATCATCTGGTAATTTAATGGGAAAAAAAATCCATGTGCATATCCAAGTCACAAGACATCAATATAACTTAAGAAGGATTTGAACCTGGATGTATGAAGAGTTGGGAATGATAACTTGAACAATAAGCTTGAAGTTTCATTGTAAGGAGAAGAAACAAACAAGTTTTGCCCTTCCTCCCTGTCTCTCAGGGGAGAGCACCTGAAGGTGGTTTTGCAACTGGCTTGCACAATCTGTTTCTGCTGGCCGAGGGGCCAGCCCCACCCCTCTCGAGATTCCAGCCCGTGTCCTCCCCTGCTCCTCCTTTGCACCTGTGGAACGTTTATGCAATTGTACAAGGAGTCCAGTAAATTTGCAGACTGGGGACTAACCCTGAAAAAATATTTTATATGAAGGCAGGGAGTAAAAGCAGAAATAGTCCCTTTTACTAGAAACTCCGACTGTTCAAGCCGACATTCAGCCATAACCTCAGAGACAAGCAAACTTGAAATCATCTTTTATGTTTTGTTGTGATCTTTATTTTGTCTGTTTCTGAGCTATGTATCAGCATGTTCCTGGAAAGTTTCTTGCTGCCTTTTGGAAGAAAAGAATGGATGATGTGCTCTCTGGCGTAGTGTTTCAAAACTTTATGCATCACTAACAGCATGTCAGCTTTTGAGGCAGAATGTGCTGGGTGTTACATTTATGGCTGAATAGTCTTGCTGTATTTGTTGTGATATATAATGCAGGCTGCTCTTCAATGTGATTGCTAGGAATTTTATCATCTGCACTTTACCACAATTTTGCAATTCATGAAGGTTCATTTTGTCACACTTTTATTACCAAGGAAATTAAATTTCACTTAAGTTGCTGAAGAAATAATTAGAAAGCACCCCTAAACAATTATGAAGCTTATACTAAAAAATAGGCTTTGGGGGTTTTTTTGTATAGACAGGAATGAAATCTTAGTTCTCCTTAGAAAATACTAATATTAGAGAAACATGCCTAAGAATTCAGAAAACTTGCTGAAACTTAACTTTGGGAAGCTGCATAGTCTCAGGATCTTGTTGGGATTGTTTCTACCCTTACTGAATGCAGTGGGAAATCTAATAATAATTATAGTAGGGAAGAATTAGGACCATTCATTCTTTATAGATTAATTTGATTTGGGAAGAGTGAGATGTGGATCTTCTGTACTCTGTTTCTGCAATGTGGCAGCATCAAATGAATATTTCCTACATTGTTGTAGAGGAATACATTATCTTGGCTGGACTGACTCTATTATCTAGATTCTACAGCCCCATTTAGTGCCACGAGCTGGGGTGGTTTTTTTTTTTTTTTTCCCTCTCAAAATTTAAAGGGCACTGTAATATTTAAAATACTTTTTCTCCCTACAGTACAAACCTATCTATTTTTGTTCTGTCCTAATGAGAGACTAGATCTTCATCCTGTAAGATACATCATTTACTGTGTATTTATATCTAGAAATACACTTTGCTCCTCTCTTTTAGATCTCAGAAGAGCACGTTTATCCTCAAAATTAGCATTGTAACAGTTTTGGAGGAACCACTGCAAAGAGAGCTGAATTACTTGCCAAACCCCAAATCAGTGACAAAGCTGAAAATAGAACCTGGGTGATTTGACTCTCACACAATAACCCTTCCAATCTTGTGTTTTGTGTGGTTTGGGGGTTTTCTGATTTCTAAGCCTAAAATCTTTCTTGTAATGGGTTTTTTTTTATCTCCAAACCATTTTTTGGTTCACCTACTATGAACTTTGAAATGCATCTCAGTGAGGCATTTAGCAGCAGCCTTTGTATCAGCCGATAGCTTTTGTGTCAAGAATGATGATGAAATTCATTCTCAGTGCAAATCTCCTTGGTGGTGTGCACAGGTGCCAGTCAGCACCAGTGGGAACAGCGTGTGCTGAGTGAGAGGGGGCTGCTGAGTGTGACAGAGCCCTGCAGCCCCCCCTGTGCTGGGTGTGCACATTTGGGTGATTCCCTTACCGTGTACACTTCGCAGCAGATACATAGCCCGTTGTTCTTCGTGAAGGTGTGGGTGATGTCTAGCAGAGCGGGCCTGACCATAGGAGCTCCTGTTAATGCTAGGCACTGGGGTCTGGTGGAGAAAAAAGAGGTTGTATATAATTGCCTGATGTACAGATTCAGGGCAAGCCATTCTGCTGTTCACTGGAAATCTTACCTGAAGTTTTTCACGTGGTCTTCCACTGTCGTTAATGCCAGAGCGCTGTCTAAGGCATTAACAAAGTAAAGAGCCTGCGTAGAGGAGCCCCAGTTTACTTCTGCATATAATAAAGAGAAATACTTCATATGAAACCACAGGCTTTTCCCTACATTCTGTTGCAAAACTCAGCAATGGTGTTCTCTATGAAAAGCAGAGTATATTCTCTCGTACTTCATAGATACAGACCTGTTGTTCTTTGTGCTTCATAATAGAATGAATTGGTTTTGCTTGTCTGATGCAGAAAACCCTGTGCATGTAGATAGTATCATTCTTATTTAAATGTTGAAGGGAATGTTCTTCCCCTGCTTAAAAACTATTTTCTTACTTGTTCCATTAACTTTGTGTCCTTCTCCCATTTAGAAACTGGACAGCCCTGAGTTATGTATGTAGTGTGGAATTTCAGGAGGTGCAAATTAAATCAGTAGGAAGGAACACTGCTAGTGCCAGTTTGCTCTGTTCTACTGTAGAGACCAGAAATTGTTCTCCAAACCCCATTTTGGCACATACATATTTTCTCATTATTGTGCAGCTTTTTGGTCAGTAGAGACATATAAGAAATGTCTTTCTACACTTTGAGATCTATATGAATGCAGATCAAGTTCTGTTATGCCAAGATACAAAGCCAATATTAAGTGCAACTAAGTGGAGGTTTGCATAAAGTTGCCTTTTCTAAGGAATATTATTTTTTTTCTGAACCCTCCAGTTGTTTGTAAATTACTGCTGAACAAAAGTCACTCTCTTAGCAGGAAACAAGGGTTTTGTACAGTTGCTTCAGTGAATTTAACCAAGCTTTAAGGTGCTACTTTGCATCAGGCACACTGGCAATATCCCAGGGAAGGGTAGAAATCCTGAAATGTTTTTGACAACTGGCTTGAGATGGGTGTGCTTTTCTGCAGCTGATGATATATTTACAGGGAGAGAAGCACAGACCATCCCAGTGGGTGTGAGAGAGCACAGATAGGCAGGACAGACAACAACAACAGAAACAAAAACACAGTCTCAGACCAGGTGTTGCTGTCACAAGCTGTCCAATAAAAGCACATCTATTGCTGGGAACTGTGCCTTTTTTATTTGTTGGTTTTCTTTTATGTTTTCTGCTGCAGAAGTAACTCAGGTGGTTAGCACTGAAATCTGGACCTGGGTTTGTTTTGTCCTGGATATGAATACCCAGACTGTCTAGTCTTGGACAGCACACAGGTTTTTGAGGACAGCTCCTGTGATTTGCTGAGCTACTAAGTGTTTTTTTCCAGCAGTAAAAGTGGGCCCATCTGTCTTGATTTACGGGGGAATTGTAGGGAGGTGCTGGAGGATGATCACTTCATAAGTAATTCAGCTTGCATTTTTATTGTATAATGGGCAGCAGGTTTACATTTTGAGTGAGGACCCTGCATGAGTCAGCTAAGAGCACTGCAAAATTCAGGTAAGGTTTTGTGCGTGGGCGGAAAAAAATTATGAGTGATACTCAAGTAAAAGCCCAAATGTCATAAAGATGTGGTGGGAATAAACCAGTCTGCTGGAATGTTTACAGAAAACCCTGAACCACACTTGAACTGCTTGTTAAACAGGCAGTCACCAGACTATCAACTTAATCTATATTATATAAAGTGGAGTTTAATGGGATGCTTCAGACTTCCCTCTAAACAAAGATAGTACAGAAAAATAATTTCTAATTCTGTTAGCAAAATTAATTCCTTTAAAATCTAGTCTGGCAGCATGACATATACATGTAATAATGGTGGGGTTTGGCCTTACCTGGCTTCTTATATGTTACGTAAATATATAGGAAGAGCTCAATGGCATAAGTGATGAGAGCTGCCCACCAGTTGATGACAAACATCACCCCGCAGCACAGCAAGGCTCCAAAAAGTGACACCCACATGTTGTAAAATCTGAATGCAGGTCTCCAACCTGTTTAAAGAGAATTGAGGAAATTGGAAGAGC
>VYZR01070901.1:4047-17202 GCA_013400675.1 Oxylabes madagascariensis | reverse complement strand
GAATAGAATACACATTTTTTTTTTAGGTTACATAACCCAGGAGAGGTTCCAAGGTGGAATCCAGGCCTGGCCCATTCTCAGCCGGTGCCATTTGAAAGCAAAGCCCACCAGGAGCAGTCTCTCTGCCAGGTGGCTTCATCTGCTTCTCCTGGGCTGCAGCCTGGGGAGATTTTAAATAATCAATTCTGCACCTTGTTCGGTGCTTCAGAGCAAAAATGAACACTGACCCCTTCAGCCTGTAGTTATTCACTCCATCTTGTACTACTCGGTGTAGAGGTGTTGCAGGTGATGTCTTGGCTACTACAGAGAGGCAGCAACCCGTGCTGGGTCCATCTGAGATGCCTAAACACAACAAAAAGTCCCAAAGGAAAGCTCACCAAACTCAATAAATCTGTGAATCCAGAATTCAGGATATAAAATATTCGGGTTTGGGGCTTTTTTTGTTGTTTGTGTTTCTCTACAAGACGTATTTTTCTTGTTTTTCGTCTCGGGATGTGTTTCTCTGGCAAGAAACAGATAATCACAACTATGGGCTTACCACTGACAGCTTAAGTACAGGTGCCAGCTCTGAAAATGCTCCTGAAGACAAAGAGCCATGAAGGATGGTTTGGTTCAAACCGAGTTTGCACAGGCAAGGATTTGATGTGCTGAGCTCTCATCCCTC
Source organism: Oxylabes madagascariensis (assembly GCA_013400675.1). Lineage (NCBI taxonomy): Eukaryota > Metazoa > Chordata > Aves > Passeriformes > Timaliidae > Oxylabes > Oxylabes madagascariensis. Next base: position 16,538 of record VYZR01070901.1, on the reverse strand, counting down.
CAAATTTTAAATTTTTAAAAAATTTCTATTATTAGTTTTAGCTTTATGATTTGTATGATTTTTAATGTTTCTATTATATTTTTTTAGCTTTATTTCGTTGGGGGTTTTGGTTCAAACCTCAGGCCCTCACTCCCCTGGGCCTGGGTTTCCCTTTGCAGCCCAAGCCCAGACTCTCTCCCACTCTTTATTCCGGAATTCCCTTTTCATTACAAACCTTTACCCAGGGGAAAGAGGTGCTGGTCCCCATTATAAATTTCCCAATGCTGAATACACCCCTGGCACACCCAAATAAATAGGAACCCTATCAAAAATCCCCTTTTCCCAGTCCTCCAAGACCATTAATACCCAAATATCCATTCCCAGGCCATTAGGAAGGTCAAATGTTGCCCAGCAGGTCCCTTTGAGCTCCAAATGTAATTACCCTTCCCGAAAATCCCTCTGCTTGCATTCCTTGAGAAATCCAGGAGGAGATTTTCCTACAGGAGCAGTGCTGTGGAAACAGAGCTTTGTTTGCTTCGGATTCATGGCAAGGATGAAAAGTCAGAGAAGTTAATTCACAATATTCAGGGTTTTGACAAAAGAATCCATCAGCATTTAGTTCATGGAACACCATTAACTCTCTTATCAATTTGAAAACTATCATTTAGAGGGATTTTTTTTAAAAAAAATAACCCTAAACTGCATTTCACCAAGTTTGAAATCTCTCATTCTTGTCAGATGAGAAATTTAGGCAAGTATTGCCAGCCAAAAAAAGAAAAAAAAAAAAAAAAAGGCATTTAAAATTGCTGAAAACCTTTCATTTACAAATTTATAAGTGATGAAAAAATTTGCTTTTTATTTGGAAAAATCTGTTCCAGGGAAAATTTAAATACAATTATTTAAAAAACCTCTTTAAAAATGGGGAGAAACCAGCTTGGTTTGATTTCTGCTGTCAAACTTCATCCGTGGGTTTTTAGCCAGCATTCCCTGGATTCTGTCCTCTAAAAACCCTAATTTTTTCTTATCTAACAAACCACTTTTTAACTTTTTAACCACTTCTAATTATTTGCTCTGCTCTGCTTTGCTCAGCCACAGAATACCAGGCATCATTTTTAAAGGAATAAGAATATTCAGAGGTTTTTCCTTCCATATAAGCCAGGAAAAATCCCAGATAAAATGGCCTTGGCTGACTAATTAATACCTTCCATCCCTTTGACAGACAAACCAGCCAAGATTGACAGGCAGGAGACAAAGTTCAAGGGATGCCAGTGGGAAGAGAGGCCATTATTAATTTTTTAACATTTTAATAGCTCTTAAAAGTCAGGATTCAACATCAAAATCCAGCTCTGGACTATTCCAGAGCCTGCTAATCCCAGCTGGAGCTTGGAGCAATGCTGCAGTGGGAACAAGGAGAGCAATTGAAATAGGAAAAAATTAAAAGAAATAGGAAAAAAAATAAATAGAGATAGGAAAATAAATTATTGAAATAGGTAGAAAAATTGGAGAAACAGGGAAAAAAATCTGTTGTAAATGGTTTGTCTTGAAAAATCCAGGTTTTGGACTGGCTGTGTAGGGGCAGGAGGCCTCTCATTGCATGGAAATAAAACTGAGATCTGGAATTTCCTGAAGATGTTCCTCAAACAGCAAAAATTGCCAAAAATTGCACAGGCAGGGCCTGTCTGAACCAACAACATTGGAATTTGTGAGAGCCCAGGGCAGCCAAGGGGAACACAGAGCAAAATCTGATTTTTCCGAACGCATTCCCTGATCTGCAAACGTCTCTGACTCATTTTTAATGCAAATTGTGAAAATTTCCTATCAATCCTCAGCAAACATTTCCCCCCCTCTGTTTTTTTTTTTTTTTTTTTTTTGTAGGCTAGACCCAAACTTCCTGAAGAAATTGCTTTGAGGGGCACTTTGCTGTCCTTTTATACCTAAAATAAAGCCAAGGAAGAACCCCCCCAACTCCAGCCTGTTCATGGAGCGTTTCCCATCTCCCATGAATGTCACGGGCTCCCCTGAGGAATTCTCCTTCGCTTGTTGTTCCATCACAGCTGAAGTCTCCAAAGTGACCTTTTCAAGCAGCTGGATGGCAGCAGGGAGGTGCCACAGCCAGATCCTTGGGAGGAATGGTCAGATCCGATTCCCATTTCCAGGCGTGTCAAAAGGGATTTTCGTCCTCGTCAAAGGACAAAACGCTGGAAGTTGAAAATAATGCTGGGAAAAAAAAAAAAAAAAGTTGTTCAGAACTCACATCAAAAAACCCTCTGGAAATGTTTCAGGTTCTTTATATTGATAAATCTGGCTGTACTGAAATATGGATCAGAGTTGAAATGGGAGGGCTTGAATTTCTGTAGCTTTCAGGTTGAAAAAATGGCATTAACACGATCTGAGTATTTCAGTAGCAAAAATCTTCCCTTAAAAACTGCTCCATCGAAAAAGAAACCCAAAATACTCCCCAGATACAGAGGAACCAGCCCATTCTTAACTGTTTTTTTACATTACTGTTGGAGGTTAGGGTTTTCCCTTTTGTTTTCCTTTCTCTTAGGGAATTTTCTCCCACTTTCCCATCTCACTGTGCTGGTTTCTGTTCCACTCTGACCCCAGTCTCGTTGTTAATAAAGCCCTTTCTCCTCCTTTCACAGGAGGGTGTTTTTTTTTTTTAATGCCAGGACTATTTTAAATCATAAAAACACAGAATCGGAGAATCCTGGAACGGTTTGGGTTGAGAGGGACCTGAAATCCCATCAGTGCCACCCCTGCCATGGGCAGGGACACCTCCCAAGGTCCTCCAACCTTGGACACTCCCAGGGATCCAGGGGCATTGAAGATCCTTCCAGCTGAACCTCTCCCTTATTCCACTTATTTTTTTAGGTGAATGGAAGAGCTTCTGTGAAAGATTTTGGGTGCTGAATATCAAGTCCAGAGAATTGTGCCAGCGCTCCTGAGCTGCGAACATCCGTAGCGAATATCCCTGGGACCTCTCCAGCCATCCCCTCAACCGCTCCTCTTCAGTGGACGTTTGATTTCCATCACTCATCTGATTGTGTAGTGATTATCTGTCGCCCTGATTTCTTCAGCTTTCTGATGTGTTTCACAGGTCTAATCTTTTTCATAGTTCTTAGTTTCTTTCTCACACACGGGTGTTATTATTAGAAGCAATGTTTATGTTAGACGAGGTTTGTTTACATTCCTTCTCTTGGAGGAAGGATCAACTGATGGGCGGTTGTTTTGACCAATGGGATGGGAGAGGTGTCAGCCTTCTCCTCCAATCCCTGGTCTGTGTAGAAATACTATAAATATGGAGTCAGATGTTTGATAAAAGGAGTTCTATGCCTTTCACCCATGCCTGCCTTTCTGTCCTTAGAAAGGAAAACCTGACTTAGCCTTGGGTTTCTGCTGAGAAATTCCTGCCATTTCCAGGCTCTGCTGGGCTGGGGGAAGAGGTGAGCGCGTGTTGCCCTGATTTCTTCAGCTTTCTGATGTGTTTCACAGTTCTAATGTTCTTCATAGTTTTTAGTTTCTTTCTCACACACGGGTGTTATAATTAGCAATGTTTATGTTAGACGAGGTTGGTTTACATCCCTTCTCTTGGAGGAAGGATCAAATGATGGACAGTTGTTGTGACCAATGGGATGGGAGAGGTGTCAACCTTCTCCTCCAATCCCTGTTTTGTGTAGAAATACTATAAATATGGAGTCAGATGTGTAATAAACAAAGTTCATGCCTTCACCAGACAAGTGTCCGTGTGTGCGTCATTGCGTGTCCAACAGTGACAATTATCAGCTCTGGGTTATTAAATTTCCATCCTCCCTCCAGACTGCTGCATGGGAGGGAGGGGAAAAAGAACCCTTTAACTGAATCCAAGCCCAGCATTTAATACTCCCCTTAATCCCAGCCTATCAGTGTTGGAGGCCTCAGTAATTCTTTTTAAACTGTCAGTTAACAAGAATTATCCTTGTAAACAAGCAAATCCTCGTGTGAACCGGCTCTTTTGATGCTCAGGCATGAGGCTGAGCAGGCACTGAGGCACGTCTGAAGTCTGATGTTTTAATCAAAGCGCGGCTTCCGCGCGGCTCCTGCTCACGGCGGCTCCCAGGCACCTCCCCACAGGCCTTTGTTCTTCAATGCTTCATTAAAAGACGGTATTTCATTAAAACCGGGGGGGATCAGGCTTTATTGTGCCTGCAGACATCCCCAGCCACCCCTCTCTGTGAAGGAATTCATTCACAACTTGCCTGTGAGTTTTGGAGGGCTCCCCTTCCTCCACCGGCTTTTTACTGCGATTAAAAGAGCTGGGATCAGTTAAATCTGCTGAATTTTAACTGTTACTTCTCAGATTATCACCAACAAACTGAACCTCCACTATCCAAAAATTGGGATTTGGGTGCTCTGATCTCATGGCTTTAGGTGCTTATTGGGCCTTGCAAGTCTTAATCCTGCTGCACTTTGTGTTTGGGTGATGCAAATTCACTGTTTATTAACAAGAACCAGTTCTAGAATTAACTTCAATAAACCCAAAGCATTCTTACACCCCTTCTTGTGTGCTTAGTCAGCGTTATCATGAGGTTATAACTTATGAGAAACACAGAGAAATTACATTAATTAACATTTGAGGTCAAGACAGTCGCTTTGAACAAGGTTAAGTAAAATATGGAAAGTCCTGACATAAAATCTTAGATGTTAAAGGTCTAAAATACTCTGTAGAAACACAAGCACAGTTCTTAAGAGACTGAAACCCCCCCACACTACTCTTACAGGATCAGCTGCCCCAAGGCTCGTAACAAATGTGGAGTTTTGGTGTTATTTGAGTGCTAAATTTGGAGGAAAAACTCCCTGTTCAGGCTGGGAGAAGATGGGGTGAGATTAAATCTCTATTAAACTTTTCAGATAAAAAGCAACCTATTCCCATAAACCAGAAAACCTGCTGTCAGGAGACTCTTCCGAGGATGAGGATTTAAGGTCAGCAAAGAAATGGATCCAATTAGCAGTGGCAATTCTTGGGGGGAAATATTGGACAATTGTGTGGAAATGACATTTAGGGGTGGCTTTTTGTTAGTTTAATAACTCAGCTGAGACTGGACCTGCCGAGCAAATCTTCCTCAGGGGAGTCTAAAATCGAAATCAAACACAGATCCTGGCTGGCTGGGCGGTGCTGCTGGGAGTTTTCCTTGAGACTAGCAGAAAAAGCCAGCATTTCCTGAAAAAACATGTGTACATGGTAAAAATTACCACCACAAAAATGTCTTTCCGAGACAAACAACCCACAGGATCATGACCTTTGAGAGTTCAGGTGTGTATTGTCAAACACAGGTAAATCCTGTTTGCAGCTCTGAATGACTCGCAAATTAATGACTTTGACTGTTTTAACAAAATTGCAAACTTCCATGAAAAGAATGGCGCCAGTTTCTTCCCTTATCACGTTCTTCTCAAGCACAGAAATCAAAAACTCTGACATTGCTGTAGCCCTGATTTCATGCCTGAGATGTTTTGATTTCTGAAATTCTTTTCCCAGGCGATTTTCTGTAAGCAAGAGAAATGTTTTTGTAACTGTACCTGTGTTTATCCATTCTTTCTCCCAGGAGAGGTTTCTTGATGAACATCTGTTTTAACCAATGTGATTGAAGAGGTTTGCCTTTGTTTCACCAATCAAATTAGCCTATGTAAAATAGTATATAAGAGAGGGACATCTCAAAAATAAAGAGTCATTTTCTAGCCTCCTGATCAAGAGTCTGTGTCATTTGATGACCAACAATGACACGCTGCACTGTGTTGGAGCCTCCTGCAGCACCCAGGTGGTGGAAATGCAAACCTGGCCCTCCAGGGCGGCTTTTGTTCATCTTTTGAATTAATTGAAGCACCAAATGTGCCACTGCAGCACCTCAGTCTGAGCCAGAGGGGCTCAGCACCTCCTGCTTGCCTTGGCCTTTCCTGAAGCCAGAGCCTGGAGGGGTGGGAGAGCTGAAGGAAAAGGGTTCCAGGGGTTTATTCCGGGCTGGCACAGGGAGAAAATCCCTGTCTGGCTGCCAGATGCATTAAACTCCTGATCTCCCCACAGCATGAAATTATCACTGGCATTAAATCTATGCTAATTCGGCCCTCAGCAAGGGGAGGTGACTGAGCCCAGAACCTTTCCCAATGTCATGCACAAGCCCTAATTAGAGAGCTGCTCCTCTGCTCCCCCCATGCGCCATTAGTAGAGGTATTATTTTAAAATGTATTATTCATATTAATTAAGCAGAATGAGGATAACAAGTTCATAGAGATGAGCAACTGTGCTCAGACATGCCTGGTCCCACTTTATTTTCTTGGAGAAACATTAAACTCGTGTAGCAGAGGCTGGTGTTCTGTGTTAATAGAGGAAACACCACTAAAATGTTCTAAAATGAACATTACTTGTAACATAAAAAATTTCAAATGGCTGAAGAGCAAATTTTTTTTTTCTATTTGTGCTCCTTCCTCCCACATTTCTGGTAAATCAGAATTTCCACCAATGGAAAAAAATTCCTGTTGGAAACACAGCCTGACATCATCAGAGCAAGTCAAGGAACATCACAGAAACACAAAAATGTGGGAAATATCTGAATTGTGCTGAGAATGCAGCCGTGTTTTATACAGAATAGGACTTGCAGAGCATTTTTATGTGTTGGTAAAGAACCCTTTTATAGATAAATAAGTCCATATTCTATCTCAGGCCTTTCCATTCCTGCTTGGGAAGATTCTCTGGCTGGGCAGATCAGTGCTCTGGGCTAATATGGCAATTTCTGTATTCTTAGGGGGACAAAATAAAACACAGTGCAATAACACACTCAGGGGAAAGATCTAGAAAAACCTAAAAATTAGAGTAAAACCATAAAAATGGCAATAAATTCATTTTCCCCTCCTGCGTTGCAATGGGGTTTTATGGGCAACATTAAAACTGCAACGTGAGTTATCCTTGCAGGACTTACTTGAAAATATCTGGGACTGGAGCAGGGAACGAAAATCCACCAATCCTGGGGGGAACCCACTTTATATCCCCCCTAATTACATTCACAATCCACTCATTTGAACCACCAGAGGTATTATTTAGATGTATGCTGGATGTTCTGGCTAAAATAAATTGAAATAAAAATATAATGCGGAGCTGGAAAATATACTCCGTGTAAAGTACTGCATCTCACTGACAAGTACTTAAAAAAAAGGCAAAAAGTAATAAAAATTACTGCTAGAAAAATCGAAATGTTCCATTCCTAGATTTTATGGGGGCAATAAAAAATGAAAAAGAAGCTCTAGTTAAGCTGGCCTGATGAAGTGATATACAGCCAGAAAGGCAGTCAAGGTTGTGTGGAAACAGATTTAAAATTGATATATATCAAATACAATAATTCTGGTGCATATTAAATAGAGTCTAGGTGGGATGTTTGTGCAGACTTGCACCAGATGATTATAAATTAAATAAAAAAATAAAGCCCCAGCTGGACAAAATTGGGATGCAAAAGAGGTGGGATGGAGCTGTTAAGAGCAGCTTTACCCCTTTAAAAGGGGGCAGCTGAGCCACACCGGAAATTTTGTTTATTTTATGTTCAGGGGTGTCAGGAAGGACCTGTTTGATTTCATTTTTACCGTCATGGGAGCTGAGAATTAGCCCCATGATGGTAAAAATGAATCCATATTAAATAAATCCCATTGGCACAAGGATTTTGTGTCCATTCAACACAAGTGGAAAATGAACATTCCCTGGGTTGGCATCCCTGGATCATCCCATCCTGGCCATGTTCCAGAGGGGTTCAGACTGTGGCTCCTGGTTATTCCCTGGAGAAAGCAACTGGGGTGGGGAGGGGCTGGGATGGAATTCCCAGAGGAGCTGTGGCTGCCCCTGGATCCCTGGCACTGCCCAAGGCCAGGTTGGAGCACCCTGGGACAGTGGGAGGGGGCCCTGCCATGGCAGAGGGGTGGAATTACATGAATTTTAAGGTCCTTTCCAACCCAAAGCATTCCATGATTCCGTACCTCAACAAAAGTTCACTGGGAAGAACAAACTGATCTGCTCATCACCCCCCAGTATTCATCTGCCTCCTCCTGGGATGAGATAAACTGGAGAACAGACTTCAAAAAACTCCCAGTGTGGCTGTCCAAGATAACCACAGAAAAGTCTGAGTTTCAGATTGTGGCTTTGCAGTTCCAGGCCCTGAAGTTCCCCCTGAGCCAAGGACCAGCACAACACTTACACTGCTCTGGAAAAAAAGGAACTGGATTTTCACAAAACAAAGGTTTCCTGGAAGCAGCCACTTGCTTCTCAAAATAAAGAGTCATTTTCTAGCCTTCTAAATAGAGGGTCTGTGCTGTTGTGTTCAGCATCAAACAATGACAGAAGGTTATAAAAGTGTTTTTTTTTTTGAGATGTGACTCTTATATAGGATTTTACACAGACCAATTTGATTGGTGAAACAAAGGCAAACCTCTGCAATCACATTGGTTAAAACAGATGTTCATCAAGAAACCTCTCCTGTGAGAAAGAATGGATAAACATAGGTACAGTTAGAAAAACATTTCTCTTGTTTACAGAAAGTTTTCCTGGGAAAAGAATTCCCAGAAACCAAAACATCTCAGGCATTAAATCAGGGCTACACAGGAGCCTGTTCTGGAATGTTCTCTAGATGTTCAGAGCCCTGAGGCAATGAGCTCTTTGTGAGTTGAGCATGGGCAGCACTGGGAAGGCTGAACGATCACTAACAGAGTTATAAACGGGCCTTTTTGGCTGCTCAAGGAGATAACACCTTCCTCTCCTTCCTTTTATGGGCCACAGGGAATTTTCCAGGGAAAATCCCAAGAAATCCTCGTGTGATCAATCTCTGTGAGTGTCCAGCTGCCTCGAGGAGCTCAGACCCAACACTTGTGATCTTACAGGGATGGAGAAGAGGAAATGAGGCTTTTTAGAGGGATGGAAAATAGGAAAAGAGGCAGTGTAAAGGGATGGAGAAGAGGCAATGAGGCTGTTCCCTCCCTTACCTCAAAACCATTCCACTTTTTAAAAGATTTAAACAAGCCACCCTCAACTCCCCACACCAAGCCACCCAGGCTTCTTCTCCTCCAATGAAATCCTGGGTTAAAATACAAATATTTGCCATGGACACACAAGAGGTGGCACGAGATGGAGCTGTCACAGGTAGGAGAGTTTTAAGAGCATGGAAGGCATTTTTGGTGCTGTGATTTACAGGAGAATTATATAGGAGTGCTTTTATAACAATTTTCCCCCCCTTCTTCTTCTTTAGTGTTCCTGAATCTCCTGTGGTTTTTGAAAAAGACAAAAACTGCACATTGCCATGTGAGTTAATTTATTATTAAAGCCCAGGATCCAGAGTTCTTTGAATAGGAGGTGGAAAAGAGGCCACTCTCAGTCCTCACAACTGCAAAAAAAAAAAAAATAAAAAGGATTTGAATCACAACCCTTCAAACACCATAAAAGAGATCATTTCCATGACTCTTAATGCAACCTTGGAAAGATTTGAGCCGTGCAGAGAAATCACTAAACAGCAATTTTAAAATAAATAGGAGGTTTTAAAAAGAGATTGGGCGAATTCCTGGAGGACAGATTCACTCACAACATCAGCAATAAAACCATGATTGTCTCCATGGCTCCTTCACCTCTGGAAGGGTCTGAACGCTTTTTAAAGAGAAGTTTCAGGAGAGGGATCATTCATTGCTCTGTGTTTGCCAAAATCTCGGCTTATTTTTCCTTAACTTCTAGGATTTGGTGCTGTCAGGAGTGGGACAAAGATGGATCTTTATTTATGAACTCATCAGTCATGTCCTTCAAGCATTAGGTGCAAGGTACAGGACAGTTTATTTATTAATTATGTATTAATATAATCCTAATATGATACATATTATTTGAATAATATTTGTTTCAGATCAAAAAATTGCGCAGAAAAATCCAATTCTCAGGGAGGAATGAACTTGGACCACCCTTTTTCCAATATTGTGCTTCTTGTCCTGGAATATTTTTTTTTTAAATATTCTTTTAAATATTTTTTCAAAACAATGAAAACCTTGCCCAGCTAAGGGCAAAAGTATCATATTATCAGGACAAAACTTGATAAATCAGTCCAATACAGTCATTAACAGGACAATTATTAATAAGATGGTTTGTCATATTTGGCAGTAAAGAAATAAAGAACGTCAGATGCAGAAAATACACCCAGAGAAGAGTATCTTGTGCAAAAATGCTTCACTTGTTCCAACATTTTGGGATGTCAGAAAGTTGAAAACAACTTTCCTGTGTGTTGTAAATTCCATGTACAACTGCAGTGTGTAGCCCTTGTTTAAAGTTTTGCTTTTTGGGAAATTCCTTTCCCAGACAATTTTCTGTAAACAAGAGAAATGTTTTTGTAACTGTACCTATGTTTAGCCATTCTTTCTCACAGGAGAGGTTTCTTGACGAACATCTGTTTTAACCAATGTGATTGAAGAGGTTTGCCTTTGTTTCACCAATCAAATTGGTCTGTGTACAATGGTATAAAAGAGAGTCACATGTCAGGAATAAAAATTTCATTTTCTAGCCTTCTGATGGAGAGTCTGTGCTGTTGTTTGATGCTCAACAACGATAGCAGTGTGCTATGTGCAAAAAGAAAATGCCTTAAAACCCCAAAGTTAGAAAAAGATAGGAGGTAAAAGTGACCTGACTTTCCTGTGGTCACGCAGTGAAGGGGTCAGGCACAAATCCTGGATTCCCAACATTAAATTCACACCGCATGGAGCCATTAGCATGGAAAATATCCAGGAAAACAGCTGGAAAAAACAGCAGCAGCACACAAATGTCCCTGCACACACAAATGTCCTGGCCTGGACATTGCTTGTAAAATTTATTTAATTTCTTGAAGTCCCAGCTGAAGGAGGTATAAAATAAATATCATAACTATGTCCCAGTATGAAATAAATATCACAAGAAGGAAAATGCAGATGGAAAGCACAAAGGCTTGAAGATCCCTGAGGAAGAAAGCAGGGAGCAGCTGAGAAATCAGCTTTTAAAGGGAACGAAAGGGATTAAATCAAACTCGGAGAGAAGACAGGGAAATGATCAATGATACGAGGCTGGGACTAAACTCAGGGATGTCTAAATGAAATATAGAGGAGATAATGCAAATGGAAATGAACTGAGTCAAGACTCTGAGCTGACCTGAGATCTGAGGCCATGGGGATTGTGCTGGGATGGGAGAGCTGCCCCATAAAGGATGGGAATTGCGTTTGCTCCGGAGTTCTCCACAAGCCATGGTGCAAGGAAAGCAGGAGAGGTCCATCCTCACAGCTGCCATGCAGGGTTTGGGGAGGAGCGGCAGGGAAAGGAGACAAAAACTGCACAAAACACAAATCCTGATTTATTTACTTCAATCACAGAATTCTTGGCGAGCCAGGTGAGATCTCAAGGTTAAACAGAGTCAGATCCTTCAGCCACACAACTTTTGAATTGCCATTGCAGCTACTTTGCCCTGAAATTAGAGGCTGGACTCAATGATCTCAAAGGGNGCTCAACAACGACAATTATGGGGCTGGTACGGGAAGACAAACACCTCGAAATCCACTGGAGGATCCATTCATTTCCCAGCTTCCCCCAGTTCCTGTATTTATATTTATTTATTTATAAATCATTATATATTTTTTATGTATTAAATAATATTTATGATTTCAGTTGGTTTTGGGGCTGGTGGGGTTTCGAGGAGGGGAAGGAAGGTCGCTGACATCAGAACCAGCGGGGAGAAATGTGGGAATTCCAGAAAATTCAGAAAATTCTCAATCTCTTGTGCATGCAGGCCCAAACACAGAAATTAATACAGGGTTCGACCGGAGACCTTGGAAAAGGCTTCCTGCTTTGGAGACCATGAGCAAGAATGTGGGTTTGTAGTTTAGATAGAAACAGATTAAGCTGGGTAATGGAAAGTTTTAAGGCTTTAAATTGTGGATATAGAAGTAGTTATGGAAACAGTAAANAAATAAACCTTTAAAAGACTTTGTAACCTGCGGTCTTATGACCACTGACCATGAACTTCTGGTGAAGACGTTCTCACTCCTTCATGAGGCTGTAGCAGACAATAGTGATAAGTCATGTTTTAAGACGTCTCCCAGTGGTTCCGTTTCTCTCAATATCCTGATAGAAGAAGAACTCTTTTCTCTCCAGGAATACAGNATTCCCCATCACCAGCAATTACAAATCATAACGAGAGTCTTTTGACCTTTAGAATAACTGACACAGTCTTGTGCAAGCTGAGCAGAGCAGCCTCCCCAAGAACACAGGCAGGGGAAGGACGGGAGTCAAGAGCTGTAATTAGCTGCGTAATTATTTTCCAAAATAAAATGTGCAATCTTCTCCTCTTTGGCAGAGCAGTGTCATTGGGGCTGCTGTCAATATCTGCCATCTCTGCACGGCCATTATGTGTGGCCCTGGTTTAATGTTTTGGTTTTTGGGAAATTCCTTTCCCAGGAAACTTTCTGTAAACAAGAGAAATGTTTTTGTAACTGTACCTGTGTTTATCCAT
>VYZR01070899.1:68334-91381 GCA_013400675.1 Oxylabes madagascariensis | reverse complement strand
AGAACAAAGCTCTTTTTAAAGACCTCCAAGTACCCAGGGACATGGATTTGGGTCTGTTTCCAGGGCAAGTTTCTCCAAACTCCAAGAAAATTATCTGTATCCTGCCCTTACAGCCTGCTCTGGGAAGTCAGTGCCATTCAGATGCCATTTGATGGGACTCATGGTGAGTTCCATCCTAGTCTGAGATAGTTACCCAGGCAGGAGTCTCCAAAGGTGGTCCACTGAAGGGAAGTGTCTAAGGTAGGCAAGATATCTCCTCTAGGATGTGCCCATTCCTCTCTGATGACTGTTGGGAAAGATGACTTCTCTTGACTAGCTGCATCTAAGGAGCCTAAAGAGAAAACCTGCTTTTAGTGAGGAGTGAAATGAGGAAGAAAAACAGTGCTGAGACACCTTGGGGTGAGTGTAGCCTGGCAGAGGCTCCCTGTAGGAAGTGCTTCATATCCCAAAGAAATCCCCATCTCTAATATTTTGAATTAACTGAAGAGTTGTGCTACNTGGCAGAGGCTCCCTGTAGGAAGTGCTTCATATCCCAAAGAAATCCCCATCTCTAATATTTTGAATTAACTGAAGAGTTGTGCTACAAAACATTACATTTCCTGTGGCAAATGCTGACCCAGCACTCAGCAAGGCAACAACAGCCATGACAATTTCTTTCTCCATCCAGGTCCTATGCATCTTGCTGATTCATAAGAGGTCCTAGGGTGAAATCCCAGTTCATCTCCATTAATGACAATGCTTGGGATCCCAATTCTGTACCCCTAAAGTGCTGATCTTGTAGCAAGCAAAGGTGGTTTAACTCAGCACTGCCATGCCCCCACCACTTCACCCAACATGATGCTTTAACAGCGCTGACAGGGACTTTTCCACACTTCAGCACGAGTGTTAGTCTTGGCTGAACAATCCCAGTAACTGGAGGTGAAGTCTCTCCTTCCCAAACCCAATACTCCCCTCTGCCAGACCTCTCCTACTATTCTTTGATTCCTTGTCTTTCTTTCCATGCAACACACTCGCTCCCACAGGAAAGACTTCTAGGTAGTGGGACTCCAGTGTTTTTTAGCAGTGTTGCCATAAGGAGCATGCATGAGGAGATAGCTGGGACTCAACATCTCTCCCTTGGGTAGGTGAAGGGCAAGATTTGGGTGCTACTGCTGGGTTTGGAGTGACTGTAACAATAACTTCAACCACTTATGGACATTTTGTGGTGGATGAACTCTACCATCACACCCTTATCCATGGCACCTGTATCCACTGTGCCACTCAAATCAAGCTTGTAGAAGGCAGGTGCATGTCTGTCAATAAGAAAAGTGTATATATAGATACATCATCAGTTCAGGGTGTTTGGTAAGGGGTTTGCATGCCTATAATAGGATGTTCCAAAATCAGTTCGTTAGGTTAATGATTGGACTGGATGATCTTGGAGGTCTTTTCCAACCTCAATGATTCTGTGATTCTATTCTATTTGTTACAGTGCTGATTCCTTTGGCAGATTTTATACATCTCCTGTATATGGTGAAACTTTAAACTTGTATTTGTGATACGGTCTCTCAGACAAATACTCAAATATATTTAATATGCAGTTTCACAGCTGTAGGCTGTCTGGGATAAATCCTTAGGATATGTATGGTTCTTGTGCCCCCTTTCTCATTACATCTCCTGGTACTGCTCTGAACTTGAGTGTACCACTGCTGAGGATGCCTTTCCAACAAAACTGTGGAACAAGCAGACATGCAGACTGATCTTCAGACCAAACAACTCTTCTGAATTCTGGGTCATTAAGGAATTGAAATTTTGAAGGGAATTTGTAAAGTTACCTATAAGGTTTGCCTAAGGAGCCGTTTCCTAGTCCTTCCCTTCATTTCCCAAGCATCCAAGTAGCAACTTGGACTGGTTAACTTCTCACCAGCTGGTTCAGCATCTGGGTTGGTTATCCAGGCTGTGCTGAGCTCGCAGCTGTCACAGTTACACAGTTCTCAGCACCAGTTTAAGGATAACTTGGTTGCAGCCAGGTGAATCACAGCCCCAGCAGTAACAGCAAGGGCAGGACAGCACTCACACTTAAACATCATCATCACCATCATCACCATCATCACCATCATCCCCACTGCAGACTCCTGTGAAAAATGCTGTTTGTAACCAGTCAGTGAGAATGAGAGGACTCCACCTTGTTATTTTTCCCCATGTAGAAGGAACAAAGTGTTCATTTTGCAGCTGGTAGTCTTGCAGTTGCAGGCAGGCATCCAGTTATCAAGCTGGGCTCCTCCTATCACCTACCCTGTTGGCAAACAAAGCTGTGCATGTCAGATAGTACCTCAGTTTTTTAGAACTGTGGTGTTCCCGTGATGTCTCTGGATATCTCCAGATAATTTAAGCACTAAACTATGTGTTTCAGACTGGAGAGTGAGGACTGTAGAAAAACAGTATAAGCAAATGAGCTGGTTAGCTTTTAGATGGTGTTTGAGAAGTTTCTGAGTGGCTTTGTAGAGCAGGTCTACCTCTGTTGACAAAGGACCAACCTCAAAATGTTTGGGAGTGTCTCTGGGATGAGGATAGTACTATCTCTGATGTCTGCTCTTCCCCCTCAGCCAGCCCAGACAGATGAAATGCAGTTGGGTTCGTACAACCTCCCACTTCAGCTGCATGAAGTGTTTATTCCTCTGCACTGGACTCTGGCATAGGCCATGCCTATCACTGCATCCACGGAAAATGTAGAAAATCCTTTGTGAAGTAGAGTTTCCACCTCATGTCTTCCCAACAAACATATTTCCCTAACTCAGTGTCCTCCTTTATGGGGATTTAAATTCAAGAAGTGTTCTGCTTGAGGTTTTGCAAGGGTTTGGCAAACACAAAAGCCAAGATGTGCTGGCTGTTTTCAAAGAGCACTTGGACTGAGCTGTGATCAAAACCAAACTCTCTCCTTTTCAACACAATTCCTGGCCCTCTATCTGTAAGCTCCCCATCTCACTAGCATGCATTTATAAAAGAGCCCTAGTGAAAGAAGAGCTGGGGCAAGAATTTGCCATATAGCAAAACCCCGCAGTGCTTTTGCACAAGGAACAAGAGCTTCCAAGGGAGTGGAAGCAGTTGCTGTGTTTGTGTTGACTGGCCATGGTTTCCCACTGCTGGGGGTTTCCAAAGCAAATGAAATGTTATTCATCAAGGCAGGCTCCCTCCCCAAATTTCAGTTGTTGAAAATACTACAAAGTAAGATGGAAAGAAACATGTAATCCTTCATCATCACAGTCAGGATTTACTTGTTTATTTAGATTCCCAGTCTGTTCCAAATGTTCTGCCAGAGAAAGCCCGTCCAAACTCCAGGAGTTCTTGACACACATAGAAAAATTTCTAGACGTATTTAGTAGATGAATCCAGCAGAATACACTGCCTGTCCTCACAGTGCAGCAGCAAGATGGAAGTCCCACATGCACAATGAAATATCTCAGGATGTTTTTTGTAGGGAAAAAAAAAAGCAGGAGGCACCTGAGAAGAAATTGGTTTTGATGTGGATCTTCTAAATCAGAACCTTTTTGGTGGAGCTGTCCTTGAGCTCCAGGTACATCCTCTTTTTCTGCCAGGAAAATGTGTTCCAGGTAGAAAAAATTGGAACCTGGTGTCTTTGTGGTCAGTAAAAGGAGAGGGTTGTGTTTAGAGAGTGATTCTTTCCTCTGCCCTAGGAGGTGCAAATCAGCCCCTGGAGGGGCGTCTCTCCCTGCAGACATTACAGGGGAAAGGCAAAGAGAGGAGCCCAGACATGAATCTCACTTTTAGCTGCTTAAGAGAAGGCAGCTGAATCCCATCCCAAGTGAGGTTTTGTGTTGGGAACTGAACTTCTTTGCATTGAAACTACTCAGCAGCCCTTGTAGCTGGTGTTTGTCATCCTATTGCTGTTGCTGCACCTACAAACAGGAAACAAGTGAGACCATAAACATACCCATGAGATAAGAGAGATCTTTTGGATCATCCCAGGATGAGGTAGTAGAAGGTGAACACTTGTCCAACAGATGTTTTGCAGTTGTACCATCATTCAACCCAGTGGATTTGAACATGACCTGTGGGCTGTTATTCTAGTGATGCCTTGGGGGCAGCACCTTTGAAACTGCCTCTCTTTTTTATTTTCTATCTAAGAGTCACTGGCATGAGTGAACATCAAGAACTTGATGTCCCTTCTGGGGCAATATTGCACTAAGTTGTATAGGGTAGAGTGGGAGGGGCAGTTTTCAGGCAATGACCCCCTAAATAATAACTTCTGTTGAAGTTATGGGATCATGGATGCTCCTAGAGACTGCTGAGATCCTACCATCTAGGGTTTTGTCTTAGACAAGCCAATATAATGAGGTGTTTAAGACACCTCTGTTCTTGGAAAGGCAAAATAACCATTCTGTGTTTGGCAGGCACTGTCCTTATTTCACATGTTGACATAAAGAGCAAAGGGCAGGCTCTCGTCAGAGTCTGGGGTTTCTGAAGGGCTGCTAAGCTGAATCAAAACTAGAGTTTTCCAAAAGTGACACTCCTTGACCTGAACTCCAGTTTAATACCAGAATTAGGGCAGCCTTTCTCCAGAAACCAATGTAGCCTCAGTGCACAGGACAGGTGTGACAAAACAATTCATAAAAGTAATTTTGAATCACTAGTATCATTAAGATCCACAATTTTGGGTCCTAACTAAATCCGTAAGTAAAAGAAAGGATTTTACTTAAAAAGATATAAAAAACAAAATAAAAGTTCCCCCAATAAAGCATTCTGCTTTTGAAAAGCTGTGAGGTGTTTTCTGCGATGCCTGAATTAACCCTTGTTATGATAACTTTTTGTGCAAACTCACCTGCTGCTGTCCCCACAGCTCATGTGCTCCTCGGTGCAGAGGGCCCTGTTTGAGGAGGAGGACAGAGTGAAGAAGCTGCAGCAGAAAGTGGCGACGCTGGAGAAGCGCAACAAGCAGCTGCGGGATCGAGTGAAGAAAGTCAAGAGGTCTCTCCGGCAAGCCAGGAAAAACTCCAGGCACATGGAGCTGGTGAACCAAAAGCTCAGCGAGAAACTTTCCTCTGCAGGTGGTCAAATCCCCTATATTAACTCTTTAAAGCAGGAGAACTCCCACGGTACCTACCTTAAAGTATAATGCAAGGGTAAGTGCTCAGGCCAATGGTAGTGGCAAATTTTGTCTGCATTAGATCAGGGTCTGGCCCTCACACCTTGTCTACACTGTGCTTCAAACCTTGCATGGAAAATGAATCTGAACTTGCTTTAGACACAGTGCCAGTTTTAACAGGAATGCCAGCTGGATTTGGCACAGCCCAAAGCCATGTCCTCGCTGTTCTCAGTGGACACAGGGCCAGACAGTCATCTGTGCTTCTCCTCCCTCACCCACCTCCACCTCCACCACCTGCAGGTTGTCTTTGATGGGAGTGCCAGCCCAGCCCTCTGGGCCATTACAGGCACTTGACACAGGAGGTCTTCCTGCCAGTTTACCTCCTCCTCCTGGGCTGGGCAAGCACGGCGTGGCATCTAGAGATGGATGCGGTGGGAAGGATGAAGGCATCAGTGTCCTTCACTCCCTTATCTCCCCCAGGCTCTCAGCCTTGCTTGAGTTTGACTGAAGTCTACATCCAGTGCCTGGGCATAGATTATGTCCAAGACTCAGGCAGTTTGTGCCTCTCTTCAGCATGAAACATAGATGTGCTCAAATTGTCTTAAGATTGTTCTATATATCTTTAAATATTCGAAATCAAATATATAACAACTTTTATTTTTCCAAGAAGTGCCTCAAGGCTCTCAGTAACTCCCTCAGGTACCTTTACCATTGGTCAGCCAGCTGGGTTGGAAACCACATCATTTTGGGACTGTGTCTAAGACCTAATCCTGCAGTCAGGAGTGGACTTAGCCTATGAGTGGGTGTTGCATCAGGCCCAGCAGGCAATTTCAGATCCCATTCTTAAGCAGGTTTAAGTTACAGTGTGGACAAAGCTTCAAGTTTTGTAATTACTGTTTGAGGTATAATGAAGGCTGCTGGGCAGCCTCACTTCGTTACACTTAAAACCTGTAGAGACCACATCAATATCAACAGGGCATTAAAAATTTTGGTAGTTTATATATGTATATATTTTAAAATCCTATAGAAAATATTTTTATTACACATTTGATATAGTCTAATTTCTTAAAATATGAAGTAAAACCTGTTTCTTGGTTATCTCACCAAAAAGAAAAGTCCATCATATCCTTTATTAGGCATTTACAAAGTGAATTCTACTCAAACAGTGTGGGTTTAGTCATCAGTGTCCACGGCTGATAATGTCAATGCTTTAAACTACCCCTGCACTTGGAAAAGCCCATATCAGCTTTCAAATGTAAGCTTTAGTCCAAGCAGAACACAGAAGCTGACTCTCATTACCTTCCAGTTTTGCTCTTTTTGAAAATACTTTTTTTCCCCTCTTGAAATAATACTGGCATTTCTTAAGATTCTGACTCCTCCACAAGCTTCACTGGTTTCAGAGGCTCCACCTCCCACATCACCACAATTTGAATTGTTTTCTGCTGGAGTCAGCAATGCTGTTTCCTGAGAATTGCTACAGAACTTAGGCTTCCCTAGAAGCCATCAAGACATTTTAACTCCAAAATTTAAATCCATACAAAAGTAACTACTTTTTATTGTTTTATTTTCTGGTTTCGAAACTACTGTTTAAATAAATGAACTGGTTTTCCTGGGATAGGTATTAAAAGCTTGTGTTTTAATTTTTTGATAAGAAAAATATTCCCTCTGGTATTCATTCATGTTTTATAAATGTTTGTATAAAGCTGAGAAAGTATAATATAGCTACACTTTTGCTATTCTTACAGATTTTCCAAACACAGTGTTGAATTATTTTTTTTTTTCTGGCTAGTATTTTTGTTGCTTGGTGAAAAAAGTGGAATTTTCTTCCTGTTTCCCCCTTTGTCTTCCTCAAAAAAAAAAATAAAAAATTAAAACATTTTGTTCTCCTTGTAAGTTTTGTGAGAATTTTGTCTGTCCTGCAAAGAAAAAAAAAAAACCTCCCCAAATGCAAAGTCCAAATGTAACCCAAAATGCTCTCACTGGGTACAAAACCCAAAAAGGTTGTTTCCTTGTGAGATTTTTCCCTTTCATTCCTGCTTGGGTTTGGATCATTTCCAGAGATAAGGACTAGCAGTCCAATCAGGTCACAGGTTAACCCTCTCGACGAGTAACAGAGGATGCCAAACCTAAATAAAAATGCCATCAAAGTGTCAGCATTGATTGCCTGTCCCTGCTGGTGACAGTGTCCAGAGAGTGCCCAGGAAGGCTGCACATGCAGGAAACACAAGTGGGATGAGGAATTTGGGTTATGTCTACCCAAGCTGGTACACGTCCCACTCTGTAGCAATTTCAGGGATCAGCTCATCTGGAGACCTGCAAAAAAGGACAAAATTTCATGCCATTTCCAAGAGCAATGGGAAAGGCATGATTGAGTATATTCCTCTTGAGTATGAAAAGCTATGAGGGAGGGACAGAGATGCAGAAGTGAAGATAAGGTTGGCACAGCTGGATGGGTTGGCAAGAGATGGTGCAGAAACCCAAAAAACATCCTGGTAAAAACCAGAAAGACCAAAAATAAGAAGAATCCCCATTTGGTTAGAAACAACACCAAATGTGTCAGCCCCCCTTGAGAAGTTCAAAGATGCTTTACAAATTAGTAACATCTGCTTTTGCAAAACATATCAGGAGCTTGAATACTGCCCGAACATCTGCAGGACCAATGCTAGGGGTGTCCAGAGCAGCTGGACACAACTGGAAACAAGGATGGGATTTTTGGCATTTGTGTTCACTGTGCGGATGGTTTTGCGGACAAATAAATTTTTTCATGATGGATACAAAGGAAGACAAGAAGAAGTGAAAGAGCAAAATTAATAGTAACAGGACAGAGTACTCTTAGGGATTGTCCTCTTTTAACCATCAACACATCCCTCTTGTACTATTTCCGTCACAGCTTTTGCAGGACTTGTGTGTCTCACCAGAGGGTAAGTGGATAATTCAGATGGTGATCTGCACCCAAAACCACCTTGAGTTTTCAGACTTTACAACTGAATTTTCTGGGTTTTTAAAAGTGGATGTTTATAGAACAAAATGCATCAAATAAACTATTCTCAAAAATCTCAATATCATCCTGATTTAAAAACCCTACATGAATAACTGGAGAAGAACCACAAAGTGAGGGAGGATTTATGGGGAGCAGACACTGTTAGCAGCTTTCTTTGCTCCTTAACACCAAAACCATTGAGAAAAAAATTGCTTCCTTATGTTTGAATAATAATTTAGGGACATAGCCATGTTATTCTGTTTGGGTTTTGGCAGAAGGGGGTTTTGGAACCAAAGAGCACATAAGTGTTTCAGAGTTGTATCAGTAAAGCCCATTTCTAATACACAAAACCTCTCGCCAAGCTAGGTAATCTCCCATTAATGAGGCAAAGAAGCCCAAATTAATTTCTGAAAGTAGGAGAAAAAACATAGAAACAAAACTGTAGAAAGCAGATGAAACTGAAAACATATGTCATTCTTTCTTATAACAAATCCAAGTAATTGCAAGGAAATTTCATTTTCCTCTCTATTTAGCCCCAATTATTTTCATTCAATCACAGAAATGCACCTATTTCCCTCCAAACCAGCCTGCTTTGCGTGTGAAACATCGTTTCCAGCATGTGCTTGGGTTCAGGCATGTTCCTAATCCCCTAAAACAAACAGCGAACAGGACAGCACGTCCCAGCACATGTGGCACTGCTGGGGGGGCTCACTGGCTGTGCAGGAAACCAGGCCAAGCCATCCCAACAGGGATGTCTGGGAAGGCAGGCACAGCGGGGATTTAGTGGGGCAGGAGCAGTGCTGTCTTTGTGAGGAATCATCTTTTGGGGCATCAGGACTTGGCACAGATCATACCAAGTTGGGTGAGAGTTAAGTGTTGATTTGCTGGAGGGTATCCCCACAGTGGGAGCTGGACAGGCTGGTTCGATGGGCTGAGGCCAAGTGCATGAGATTAGATAAGGTGAAATCCTGCACTTCAACCACAGCAACCCCATGCAGCACCACAGACTGGGGGAAGAGCAGCTGGAAAGCCTTCCAGTGGAAAAGGACTGGGGATGCTGGTCAACAGTGACCGAACATGAGCCAGAGAGTGCCCAGGTGGGCAAAAAGGCCAATGGCACCTGACTTGTACCAGCAACAGAGTGGCCAGCAGGATCAGGGCAGTGATTTTGCCCCTGTACTAGCCACTGGTGAGGCCACAACTTGAACCCTGGGTTCAGTTTTGGGCCTCTCAATCACAGAAAGACCTTGAGGTTCTGGAGCGTGTCCAGAGAAAGGAATGGAGTTGGGAAAGGGTCTGAAGCACAAGTTTAATGAGGAGCAGCTGAGGGAGCTGGGGGGGCTCAGCCTGGAGAAAAGGTGGTTCAGGGTTAGAACTTACGGTCAGAACTTACGGTTCTCTACAATATCCAGAAATGAGGCTGTACAAGGCTCTTCTTGCAGGTACCAAATGAGACTGCAAGAGGAAACAGCCTCAAGCTGTGCCATGGGAGGTTTGGTTTGGATATAAGGAAAAATTCCTTCACCACAATGATTGTCATGCCCTGGAAAAGGCTGCCCAGGGAAGTGGTAGGGTCACTGTCACTGAGGGTATTTACAAGATGTGTAGATATGGTACTTGGGGACACGGTTTAGTGGTGAACAAGGCAGTGCTGGTTGAACTACATATTCTTAAGGGTCTTTTCCAACCTAAATGATTCAATGATTCCATGACTTGGTTGGTTTTCCATTAGTTGGGTTTGGTGGCATCATACTACTCCTGAGGTGCCTGATGGTTTCTCCGGGTGAGAGTGTTCCAGCAATTGCTGGCTGCTTTGGTTAATGCTGATTGCATGCAATGGCATCTCCCCCTCTCGTTATCTGCCTATGGATAGTAATTTTTCTTTTTACTGAAATTTTCCACAAACACAGAGCTATTTCTCAGAAAAAGTTTTAGGTGGTAGATAATTGTTTTGCAATGTTAAAACATAATCAGTGAAGTGGCATTTTCTTTGGCAAACTCCCACTTTGGAATCATGACAAAATTTGACAGAAGTCCCTTCTATGTACCCCTTGCACCAAGAAAAATCTGCAGGAAGCCTTTGAAATGTTCTGGGTTTGCAATGCACACATGCTCAGCAGACTTTGTAGTGCTGCACAGCTAAAACCACAGCAAATGCACTAAATGAACCTTCCTGAGCCTGTCCTTCCCTGGACAGTCCAGCTGCCATAGGTGGCAGCACAGACAGTCTTGCCAAGACTGAGAGAAGCAGATTTTGATTGCATCTTAGTTTCCTGAATGCCTCTGCAGTGCCCAGGGGTTTGTGTATGTGCTGGAGGTGATGCCTTAAGGATGAGGATGCTCCAGTAAGGTCAGAAAGGACATGGGGAGTAGTTACAGGAGAGACACTGGAGCTGGGAACACTCACAGAATTGCTCTTACAGAAGTGGCCGCCAG
The DNA here is from genome assembly GCA_013400675.1 of Oxylabes madagascariensis. Lineage (NCBI taxonomy): Eukaryota > Metazoa > Chordata > Aves > Passeriformes > Timaliidae > Oxylabes > Oxylabes madagascariensis. The sequence continues at coordinate 80,882 of VYZR01070899.1, read as the reverse complement.
TACCTGGATTGGAGACATGGAAAAGGTCCTGGAAAAGGGACAGACATTTGCTATCCACTGTCCATCAAGAGTCTGTGTGAGGGAGCCCAAGGATCCCCACTGGAGAGGGAGACAGCCTCTGTCACTCGTGTTTTGTATCAGCAGATGGCCAGGAGCTGCACAGCTCCAGCTTTAGTTCCAGGAAAAGGACCAGGCTGGAGAGCAATGGATAAGTGATTCCTTCTGTGGTGGGAGTGGCCCAGGCAAGCTGCTGACCTAGAGACATTGCTTCTGGGTGGCAACCTGGCAGCATGGTGAAGAGTAGAGGTGAGCTCCAGCCATTGCCGTCAGCATCCAGAGCACACAATGTGGCCTGGCTCCTTTTCTTCATTTCTGCTTGCTCTTACAGACTCCTGAGATCTTTTCTCTAAGAAAGGCAGTCAAAAGGAAACCGAAAACCACACGGTTTTGGAGGGTCACCAGCTGCCAACGTGCAGCCTATATATCGCAGTCTGGGAACAAATGCAACAAAATACTTCATCCTTCCACTGAGTACACTGGGTCTTTAAAATGCTCTAAGCAAGGTTTTGCACGGTCCCTCTCCACTCAAAGTCAAGCAAAGGCAGCAAGATGCATGTAAATCACTCAAACAAAGCAGTTCAGTGGCAGGTCTGCATAAGAGAATTCAGGAGCTCTTGACTTTTGGCACCTGCTCCACTTTCTGGAACTGTCACCTTCCTGAGTGGGGCAGGGAGGGGACCTGCCAGCACATCAGAGATGTAGAGCCTTGCAGAGTGTGAATCAGAGCAATCTGCATTGGGTGCCAAAACTTGGATTGCTTATTTAGACAGGAAAGCAACTATCTCAGCAAAAGGAAGGGGACAAACATCCTCTTGGCTGGAGCAAAGCCCAGAGAGGTCTCTTCTGTTTTCCAGTGTCAAGAGCTCTTTTGACGGCCTTTGACTACTGAAAATTTTTACACAGTCCCCATATAGAATGTCAATCCTTCCCTGGGACTGCCATGATCGGGCATTTCTTATACATCCATGCCTGGAAGGAGGCAAACTGGGAAATCCTTCCTGACAGGAACCATGTGGCCAAGCATGGAGGATGAGGAGCACTTGGGCAGGTAAACCAGCACTCCAGGTGGAGTCTCAGGATCGCTGACCAGAGGGGCAAACCCACTTCTTGTAACCTCCATTGCCCAATTTCTTCATCCCTTTCTCACCCAGGAGGTAAGAGTGAGACTGAGGGGCAGATGCTCCCATGGGGTCACTGGTGGCTTGGGAAGAGGTTGGAGGGATCCTTGTGCTGAGCTGTGCCAGGATCCACCAGGGAAGGGCTGGACCAACCAAGAAGGGAGGAGGAAAGTGCAGACCAGCAGGCTGTCCCAGATGACATTTCTGTTCCACTTGCCCTACCCAGAGAAAAGCAGAGAGCCTCCAAGGTCAAAGGCATTTATTTATCTGCCATGCCAGCAAACCCCAGGCAGACCACGGAGAGGATGAGATGCCTGATCTCTGCTCACCATCCAAGGACAAACACATGGCCATATCAGAAGGGGTGCTCACTTGAACTCTTCCCATGCATTTCCATGGGAACAGGGCAACTGTTTTGTTTTCCTCTCTTTAATATTTCTCTTATGATTATTTCTGAAATACTCTGCTTGCTGGAGACTTGGCCTAAAGAGATAAGGAAGAGAAAATGTCACAGACTGTTGTCAATGAATTATTTTTCCCATTTCTTGATGCCAGGAAAAGCAGTTCTTGCTGTAGGAAAGCAAATCATAGGTTATGCTGTCTTCAAATTATTTGTTTCAGAGATGTTAGAAATTGCAATATGCATGTATAAGCACAGTGTGTTAGTTGGAAGCTGGCACTAATGAAAACCATTTCTTTAGTAAAAAGAAAATATCTCATAACCTGATATCTCTTTTCTTGTCCATACATAGGTGATTCAGGCTCATTTCAGGATTACAATCTTCCTTTTTACACATACAAAACATTTTTCTCCCCACGAATGCAAGATGAAGAGCTAACTCCTGCCTTAGGAAATGTACCTTATAACTGTGTCTGGAAGCAGCACTGCTCACCAGGAGAGCAGGGCAGTTGTGACTTTACAACATTTTCAGTAGCTGTATTGACACTGTTCATGTTGAAAGTTTCTGTGCTGATGCTGATCTCTGCCTCAGTGCATGGAAAAAGTACTTTCCAAATTGTCAACTATTTGCAACTGAAAAACATCTTTTTTCTCAAAATATCTTTGCTGATATCTAGTCTACTACTTCTGTGGAAAATCCACAGCAATTCAGGCAGGTTACAATGAATGGCTGAAAGTTCTTCTGCAGACAGTCAGCCAAACCTCCTTTTAACCACTGGTCACTGGATCCCCAGCTTTGTACCATAGCTGGGTAGTACAGTGAAACGTGATGGTCCCAGCGCTGCCACTTGCCAACAGCCTCTGCCAGAAATCACATTCTGTAGTTCCATGCTGATGTCACCTGGGAAGTCCATTCTTTACCCACATAGTTGATACCTCACCCTATGGAGACAGAAACCACCATCAATCTGAAATTGCTCCAAGACAGAGTGCATGGTCAAAAAATAAGGAAGAAATTCTTTTTTTGTGAGGTTAGAGACACACGGGCAGAGGTTGCCCAGAGAAGTTGTGGATGCCTCATCCCTGGAAGTGTTAAAGGCCAGGTTGGATGGGACTTTGAGCAACCTGGTCTAGTGGAAGGTGTCCCTGCTGAGAGCAGGGGAACTAGAAGTGCAGTCAGAGCTCTGGGCAGCCTGACGACAGGTATTGGGGTGCCTGATCAATGGAGAGTGGTTAGTGCTGCACTCGGAGCACCCATGACACATACTTTGTTCTGTGCACTGACTCAGGGGTTAAACGGGCTGGAGAAAGCAAAATGTAATCACACTGTTTAATTAAAAGATAATGGAAGCTTTCCAGTCACATTGTTACAGCCCATGCAGAGACAAAAATCCCTTTTCTCCTAGAGGGATAAAATAAAATGCATTGTCACGCTGGGGATCAAGCTGATCTGAACTTCATATTCCTCATCTGCTGTCTTGCTAATTCTCATTGCTTTTAATTGACTGCAGATTTTCTTTGGTTTTGCAAATTCAGTTTTGAAGCAGATTCTTTGTATTCTTTATGGAACAGGCTTCAGGGTATATGAGCAGGGCTGGTGGGGGGCTTTGTACTGCTGGTAAATAATGATATTTTCTCTGCAGCAGGAGCCAGGGTCAAGTGAGATGTGAAGTACAGTGTTCACTGTACTGATGAGCAAGGAGCAGGAGGAAGCAGCATATTTCCAGCCATAAAACAGGGGGACATTAAGAAGTTACAGGCAGCTTTGGCAACACGGAGCTCATTAGCCCAGTGGGTAGAAAATGCATTGCAGATGCAGCAGCCTTGCTGGAAATCCAGAGGGGAAGAGGTGGGAAGGAACGGTGCAGGCAACAGGCAGCTGCCAGTGGCGATGGAGGGCAGCCACGCCCACGCTTCTCATGAAAGTCACAACACAAAATAGGGAGAAAATTGTCCTTCTCATGGGTAGTGCTGAGTCGTCTGCCTAAGATGTTCACCCAGGCACCAAACTGACAGCAAAGAGAACAGGGCACGAGTCAAATCTTTGGGGACATGATGAAAGACCTCAAGACCCACAGAGATTTGGGCTCTCAGAGCAGGAGGGATCCCAGCGTGTACTCTAGCCACTGGGCTGAAGTTCATTTGTGGGATATTAGTAGGTTTTTAGGTCTTCTCCTAAATTACTTGCTCGCAAAGTTAAAGGAAGTCTGAGAAATGGGAACTGGAGCCAGGTTTTAGCGTCACATTTTACTATTTTCTTCATCTCATTCTTCTGCGGGGACATTTGCTGAGGTGCTAAGTTCTCTTTCCGAAAACATATATTTGGAGGAAGAGCCAAGGACACTGCAGATTGATTTTCTGAGTTTTCCTCAGACCCCATAATATAAGTGGCAATTTAGTAGGATAAGCTCATTCCTTTTTTCACTTTTATGGATTTCATTAAGAAGCATGAACAGGCAAGAATTCCTCTAAGCAATCGTATTACCAGCCTAATTTGCTAGACTTTCATTAAAGCAATTAAAGATAGAATGATGCAATGACCCAGTTCAGGACCCAATTAAGACTGAATCAATAAATCAGTAGGTTTAAATCACCACCATAAGGCCACAGATAATCAAAACAAGTTATGAGGCTGAAGCTGAACAGAATTACTGTATTACGTCGCCATAGGAGAATTTAAAGAATTAAATACTTTGCAGTTGAGGTGCTCAGCTCATCTTACTACAACCAACTTAGTGGCAATGGGCACAACCTGGTACGGGTCCATCAGCTGATGGGGGCCACGGTCTGGGTGCACAGGCCATCCATAGCTGTAGGTATCCCTGGACATGGTGATTTCCAGAAACAGGCATAAGGACCCTGTTCATCTGTTCAGCCACATTCGGTGCTAAATAATCTCACCAGTCTGTCACCAACTTCTTTGCACAGATAAGTGAAGCCCCCAAGGTGTTCTGCTAACAAACCCATCTTAACCACAGCTGTTGGCTTTTTCCTGAAGGTCTCTGACTTTCTTCCAGAGGAATTTCTGGACAGTTGGTTCTTTCCCTAGATTTAATGGGAGCCATCAGTAAACTCAAGCACATGATGCCCTCTGCATATTGCCAACACTTAGAGAGGGAAGAAGTTTGTCAATTCAAGCCTCCCAGACAACAGTCACTCAGCAGTGAACTTGCTATTTGGTGGCAGCAAAGCCACACATTGTCTTCAGAATTCAGCTCTAGCCTGATCATAGATGAATTCCCTCTTTAGATATTGTGACTAAAAAGTAATTGAAATGCATGGTAAAATCCTATCATTTGTGTACTGACCAGGCACAGAAGAATAGCACCAAACCTTCAATTAATGCCATGTTTTCCTCTGCTTTGGTCTGATAGAGACACTGTAATAATACAACATGGTATAATATAATACAGATAATATAATGTTGCATTCTACTGTATGGTATTACCATATATTACAACTCTAAGTGTGTGTCCATCATGTACCTGTGTTTTTTTGTTGAGAACAGGAGTTCATCTGTCAACTCCCATTGAAGGTCAGTATGGGCTCACCATGACTACAATTTTGGTTTTTCTTTGTAGTGGATGAGGGATCTGATCCACTTAGGTGCTACACTGAGCTGCACTGTGTCAAAGACTGGGAGGGAAAGTTACATTTCCGATGCTACTTTGAGCAAATGCAAACTTGAAGATGTGATATGTGATTCTTGATATGGTTGGTACCTGACCAGCTGGCCTGCAACAAAAAGAAGCATTAGTTTGAGATTTATTATGCATCTCTGGTCACTTTTAGACTGCAAGCTGAGGCANTGCTTTGGGGCAGTGCAGGCCCATGTTGTCTCCCCATGGAAAGCTGCCCAAAGGGTTCCTCACAAGACCAATACGGTTTCGTGGATTCACAGAGGTGGGAAGGTTTGGCCTGAAGGAAGAGATTCAACGCAGGCATGATCACAGAGGGTAGGACTGTTTACACTGCACCAGCGTCGACTGGAAGGCTCTGTGCAGAATGTATCTTCCTCAGCATCACCTGCTCCTGAACCACAGGGGTCTATCCCTACTCAGGTTGGATGGTCCTCAAAGTTGCGCACCTACACTTTCTCTGCTTCAACAGGTATCACTCACTCAAAACTCCTCTTGGCTGTGAAAGAAGAGCAGCCACAGCCCACTGGAGCCTTGGCTCTGGGAAGGGACTGTTCTGGAGAGCAGGAGTGAGAAATGGTGTTGGTGTGGCACGAAGAAAGGCTGATGTATGGCATAAGCCAGACCTCAGTGCATACCAACACTCTGAAAGTCTTCAAAGTAAGGACAGTCCTCTTCCCTCCAGTGCAAACATGGCTGTGGATTTTGGCAAGGCTGTAAGCAAAATATTCTCTACAGTTGCATCTTGGTCTTGTCCCTCTGGCTTCGCTGTACTGTTTTATCTCCCTTGTTGCAAACAGCCAAGAATTTGTGGCTGAGCACATAGCAGCAATGAAAATGTACAAAGATTAAGTGAATATTGACATGACATCACCAGGATGTCATGCATGAGGATTTCAGTGGTCCTGGGGTAATCTTCTGCCCAGTCTCACCGGGAGCTTTGAAGAGCCTGGTGCACTCTGAACGACCACTGAACCTGCAGAGGAACCCATGACTTTAAAACCAAAACATGAGGAAGTTTTCCTGGCCGAGATTTTAATTCCATGGTGAAATGTGGGATAGACCTTTATCTACTGTAAGTGCCAAATTTGAACTAAATCCAGCTAACTCACACACAGGTGGGAGTGAGGTCCTTAGTATGAAAGGAACATCAGAGTTCAGGTTTATGTCATGTGAGAAGACTGCACAGTCTTTCTACAGGATCTGCTGCTCCTCCTGACACGGCAAATCATGTGTTTGTGCCTCAGTGTCACACACCACCTCCAACAAACTTCCAGACAGCATTTTTGTACATGNAGAAAGAAAAACACCAAAGATTAAAAAAGAAAAGAAACTCTTGAATTCAGGATAAGCAAACAAAGTTTGGAAGTCAGGAATTTATCCCATCCCAATGTAATCCAGAAAGCCGAAATGCCAAATAATCTGGAAATACTCAGTTGAATACTCGCAGAGATAATCCAGATGGTCCTTTTTCCTCACCTCCACAGATATAAAAAATGGTTATCACCACAATAATTCAGCATGGTTGAGAGGGCCCACCAAACAGGGACTCAGATGTGCTAGGCAGGGCACACACCCACGGTGATGGAGGTGGATTTTCTCCCTGAGGGATGTCCAGAGTTGGGAGGAAGCATAATGTAGTGGGAAGAGCTCATCCTCGTATCCCTGTGACAGCTTAGAGTGTCCTGGGAATGCTTTGGGGCAGTGCAGGCCCATGTTGTCTCCCCATGGAAAGCTGCCCAAAGGGTTCCTCACAAGACCAATACGGTTTCGTGGATTCACAGAGGTGGGAAGGTTTGGCCTGAAGGAAGAGATTCAACGCAGGCATGATCACAGAGGGTAGGACTGTTTACACTGCACCAGCGTCGACTGGAAGGCTCTGTGCAGAATGTATCTTCCTCAGCATCACCTGCTCCTGAACCACAGGGGTCTATCCCTACTCAGGTTGGATGGTCCTCAAAGTTGTGCACCTGCACTTTCTCTGCTTCAACAGGTATCACTCACTCAAAACTCCTCTTGGCTGTGAAAGAAGAGCAGCCACAGCCCACTGGAGCCTTGGCTCTGGGAAGGGACTGTTCTGGAGAGCAGGAGTGAGAAATGGTGTTGGTGTGGCACGAAGAAAGGCTGATGTATGGCATAAGCCAGACCTCAGTGCATACCAACACTCTGAAAGTCTTCAAAGTAAGGACAGTCCTCTTCCCTCCAGTGCAAACATGGCTGTGGATTTTGGCAAGGCTGTAAGCAAAATATTCTCTACAGTTGCATCTTGGTCTTGTCCCTCTGGCTTCGCTGTACTGTTTTATCTCCCTTGTTGCAAACAGCCAAGAATTTGTGGCTGAGCACATAGCAGCAATGAAAATGTACAAAGATTAAGTGAATATTGACATGACATCACCAGGATGTCATGCATGAGGATTTCAGTGGTCCTGGGGTAATCTTCTGCCCAGTCTCACCGGGAGCTTTGAAGAGCCTGGTGCACTCTGAACGACCACTGAACCTGCAGAGGAACCCATGACTTTAAAACCAAAACATGAGGAAGTTTTCCTGGCCGAGATTTTAATTCCATGGTGAAATGTGGGATAGACCTTTATCTACTGTAAGTGCCAAATTTGAACTAAATCCAGCTAACTCACACACAGGTGGGAGTGAGGTCCTTAGTATGAAAGGAACATCAGAGTTCAGGTTTATGTCATGTGAGAAGACTGCACAGTCTTTCTACAGGATCTGCTGCTCCTCCTGACACGGCAAATCATGTGTTTGTGCCTCAGTGTCACACACCACCTCCAACAAACTTCCAGACAGCATTTTTGTACATGGATGTACTTTTCCAGAGATGTGTCTTGCCATGGATGTGCTTTTTCCAGAGCACAAATCGGAGCTTATCTCACCTGTCCTGGTACAACCTACCATCAAAACCTAATTCTGAGAACACAGTTGCTCACCATGGCTTTCAAATACTTATCATGTTGGTTCTGGGGGTTGTTTCTTCATTCACAAAATAAAAGCTTTTTAAGTAATTTGCCTTTCTCTTTATATTGCTGTGAGTTGGCCATCATCACTACTGTTTGTTTCAGCTCTGTCACTGAAACAGGTGTCTAAAACCTCCTAGCTTTGACCTCAAGCACAGGCCCACCTCCCTGCAGGGCATGTTGGTTTTGCCACCTGCTTTAAGGGGGGAGGAATTATTGTGTGCCAGTGAATGAAAACCAGAAAATAAGAAACAATAGTGGAGAAAAATAGGAGGAAAAAATGAAAAGCAGATCATAACACACCCCAGGAACGTCATCTGGAAGAAAATTAAGCCAATGATGGAGCACACTCAACAATCTTTGGAGAGCATGGCTGACTGCAAAGGGACTCAGAAATTCTCACTGATGAAAATCCTGTCTCCTTTGATGATTCCCACCATGAGGTGTGTAAGTCACCAGGACAAATTCAAAGGTGCAGCAGTCTCCAACAAGTACATGTCCTTCCCCCAGCCCTACACAGATATTCCCAGTGTCCAGGAGACAGCCATGTCTCCATATGATGACAGTCAACACCATTTCCATAGACAGATTTAGGAAAAATCTAAAGGACAAATAATCCTTTTTATTAATTTCCCTATGGACTGAACTGAGGAGAAAGAAAATCTTATTCTCCTTTGGGACATAAAGGAACATTTCATAAAACACAACCGGGCAGTAGAGCAGCCACAGAAATTATTCACTCCCTTTTTTGCATGTGGGTGGACACTCATGCACTCAAAATCATCAGACTTCACATCAGGCTGATTTAATTGGATTTATTGGAGGAAAACAATTAGTCATCCCTTTAAATTGTCATTATGATAGAAATCTCGATATGTATACATGATTGTCAAGGCAAAGAACCACTTGCGATGTAGCCCCATTAACAATTTGCAGAACTGCAAACTCATTACGCAGATAAAACTTTTGCGATGCCTTAATACATGCATGGAGTAAATACACATTCTCCCTTCTTTTTGGACATGGATGCTGTTATGAACTTGTTATCAATCACAAGACCTGCAATATTAGGCACACTGACATTCCTTGATTAAGATTTAAGCCTTTGTAGAAAACATGCTTGCATTTTCATTAGAAGTCAACTGAGGGATGTTTTGGAGTTGGGGATATTTGGGGAGTCACTATTCTGGGCAGACTAGGCTTTTTTTTTCCCCCACTGTTTTCTGGCTCAAATAAAGTATCTACCTAAATAAAGGCCCAAACGGGCCAAAATATTTTTTCTCAACTAGAGGCCAATGTACAGCAGGTCACTGATGTTGTGTTGACCAAAACTTGAGTCGCACTAACTGAGCTGCAACCTTCCACACTCTTCACTTTGGGGGTCATGCTTGATCTAAAAAGACTCGGCATGTGTGATGCCATGCTGGGCTCAGGGGACTCAAGATGAGAGATGGAAAAGCTCAGAGCTGCTCCGAGCAACCCCCTAGGAGCTCCCACCCACCAGGAACCACAGCACACATCCACCTCCTCATGGAGCCTGGCACCACGTGCCGCCTCTGCAATCTGAACTCAGGCTGGTTTACAACTGTAATTGATGATTTGTTGTGCTGCCATACAGTGATTTGGCAATGGCACAGCCCTGGCTGAGCACCAGCCTTGAAGGGGGGCTCAAGACTTTCTAGTGTTTTTGGCCACCATGGAGAATAATTTCCAAGGACTATGCCACCAGCATGGTGCTTACTCCCCAGGCCTGCTGCTTGGCATGCCCTTGCCAGGAACACAGAGCAATTTCCCAGTCCTTTCACATGACTCTGCTTTGAGTGTTGGGAACTTGAGCATCTTCCACACAGCAGCCACTAAGGAGCTGGGACCATAGCCCTGCTGATGCCCTCAAGAGGTTTGGGCTGGAGCTAATGCAAGTACCATGGAGCCATCCTGCATCCTGCCTTGGAAAGACCAGTACAGATGAAAATGGGTCAATGACTAAGGGAAGAGAAGGCAAGGGCATGGTTTCCATGTAGAAGAAGGAAAAGCACCACACCAAACTCTTCCATGGACAAACGGTATTACTTGGAGGTTCAGGGATTAAATGGTAGTATTAGATGGTGATGCTTTGGAGAGGATGGGACAGTTTAGCTCAGATCTCTGCCCTATTTTGTGCAGGCAAAGAATCACAGCATCTTGGTCCCCAAAATGCAGTTCATTCTTCAACAGGTGAGAAAGAACTATCTTGTAGGAAGAGAAAAATACTAAGAATTGAATGAACCAATCTGAACCAATTGAATTTTCCCTAGGAAAAACAAATCAAAAGGAAAAAAGAAAAAAACAGAAGAGACACACCAACATGTTGCTTGGTAGCTCTGAGCGTTAGTGACCCAGGGAAGGAATTTTTGATGCAAATCACATTTGTCAGTGTTGTATTAAAAAGGGGATTCTCACCTCCCCAGCTCCCTGCTTCTACACCTGTGTATGTGACTGATGCCTAATTTTAAGCTGCTCTGGATGGTGACTCTTCCTGTACATGCTGCAGAGCACTCAACAGAAAGACAAAATACATTACCAGGCTTTGCAGTATCTTGTTTACAAAACATCAGCTTTTGCATTTACTTAAACTTAACAATGGATTTCGAGTTACAGATACAGTCATTTAAAAGTGATACACAGAAGTAATTCCCTCGGAGAGAAATTTGGGTTGAATGTGCATAAAGAAAAGGCTTGGGAAATACAGAAATAGTGAACAGCAGTTTAATACATGCAGTGCAGTATCATGCATTTATTGGACAGTTGATGCCATCATTAGTTCAGCAGTGTTTTTTCACAACGCTTGAGTGTGCACATGCCCTGATTCCACTCGGGAGTATGGAAAAACTGTAAGAGCCATTCGACTGACCTTGGCATTTATGAAGAGGAGGGGGGAAAAAAAAGCTACCTGGACAGGTAAGTGGCAGGATATTTGTGGTGGGGAGGGCGGTCTTGAAAACCAGAGTCCAGGCTAAAGATCCTGTATCCTCTGCTACAAACACTGTTTACACAGCTTTGACCCAACTGTGCAAAGTCAGACCAAAAATACCTCGACCAACTCCTGATCACCCACCAGAGGGATCTGTGTGCCCTGGGGCCACAATGTGCACGTGCACACACAAACACACACGTGTGTCACAGAGACCAGAGCACCCGCAGACAGGGTGGGAAGGCAGGACCCAGCTGCAGGGATGTGAGGAAAACAAAAGGGATTGGGTAAAACTTGCTGCTGGGCAGGAAATATGGGGTGACGGGTTTACCAGGGGAAACAAGAGTTCATGCAGTGTTTGTGAGCAGGTTGCTGTTCCCTCACTCAGCCATTGCTGACAGTGATTTGCCAACAAATCCTCCACTGTTGGTCTCGGTGCTGTTTTCCTTGGATATAGTAGTCTCCATGTGTGTTTCTGCTTTTTGCTTGAGTTTGAGTTTCTGGTGCAAATAAGCACAATAAGGAAGGCAAAACTCCCTTCCCATTAATAATTTCTGGGATGCATTCAGGCCCCAATTCAGACAGGTAAATATACATGGGAGCAAGAACAGGAATAATTGCATTAAATGAGAATTCCCATATGCTGAATGGAAGTTACTTCTGTACCTTGGGGTTCAGCCTAGAAACTATTATTTTGCCAGTAGATGAATCCCCTGGTTCTTCGGAAAGAGCAAAAGGAACAGGCTACAGCCTGCATGATCTTGCTGGCAAAGTCAATCTGGTGTTTTTATCTGGTGCTCATTCAGTGCTGCTCAGGGCTGGAGCTGTTATCACAAGAGGAAGTAATAGCACAGGTTTCCCTAGAGCTGATCTTGTTAATGCCAAGTTCACATCAAAGGGCAATATCCCCACTGCTTGCCAATGGCTGAAAGATATCTGGCTTTCTCTGGCAGTTTGCTTCCCTAAAAATAGGAAGGGGACAGCCTTGGGGCCAGCTGCAACTACATTTCATGGGCACCCTGGAGGCCCATGTTCTAGTTTGCAGAGGGTTTGGGGAGAAAAGCCTGACATCAGGGGTTATGCTGGCCCTGGGACAGAAAAATTCTTAGGACAAGACCTGAATTTCATCTGAACCAGGCAGGGACCCAAAAGAGCTGGTAATAAAAAAATACTGTCAATAGCCATGGAGGTACGCAGGACACACGCACAGCAGAAACCCCTATCCAATGCCTATAGCAGAACTACATGGAGATGTCTACCAGTGGGATCACACCCCTTTTTGTGGTTTGATTCATGTCAGGAATGAGCCAAATTTCTTGGTTTTATTTCGGCACCACAACCATAACAGACACACAAGGCATAAGCAAAAACCTACTTCTTTTTTTTTTTTTCTTTTTTTTTTTTTTTCCTTTT